>BSBK01002086.1:0-140000 GCA_027943335.1 Chamaecyparis obtusa | reverse complement strand
CTAATTTTTTTTTGAAGTCCAAGGTTACCAGTTTGCTTGCATTTAGCCTAGGTGGTAGTTTTTTTTTCATAGGGGCATAACTTTCACTCAGGGAGTCAGTTATTGGACTTCTTATACTCATTGGAAAGATGATTTTGAGCACTAGACAACAGTGTTGGTTTGGTTCAGTGATTTTGATGTTTTGTCATGTTTTTTGAGTCTATAAGTTGGATGTTCTCCTTGTATACACTTTTGGTCATATCTTTTGCATATAGAATTAGGTTTTTCAATTTTGAATAGGTGTTGGAGAGAATGTCCAGTGTACTTTGTTTTGGTGTTGTTATTTGATCAATTTTATGGGTATGTAGAGTTGTGTACTTGTTTGATCACCTTTTGGTGCCCAAGATTTGGGGTGTGAGTGTGAGAATATCTAGAAGAATCAAGGGAGGATACCTTGAGGCAGTGCATATTTTTATGAGTTATTTATGATGCTACAACTGATTATCAAATTTGGTGCTTTGTTATACATGATTACAAGTGTTTTCATAGGTTAGGATTTGATGGTAAAAGGTACACAAGTTATATTTGGTATGATGACATGGTTGGACATAGTTTGGGACTTGGAGTCTCACATGGGTGATATTTGAGTGCAGGTGCAATGATGTTGATGATTATGGTATCATGGGCATGCAAGTACATGTTTGTCATTGATACAACATAGTCATGTTGGTGGTGGCTTGGTAGGATATTAGGAAGTTTTTTATTATCTCCTTGATACTTATTTGGTTCCTTGACCATGGTACATGATTGTGTACATGTTTGGTGAATCAAATCAGATGTTGATTTGGTTTTTGAGTCATGTGGTCTATAGGGTTATTCTCTTTGATATCTCAGTTTTCAATTTACTAATGTGATGATGAGTTTGAGTGTCCAATTTTTGGATCTACAAGTTATGTAATTGGTAGGTGATGCACAACATAATATATTATAGTTGGATGAATCATATGTGGATTGTCTATATCTACTAGGTTTTATTCATTTTTGTTGCAAATTTCATTGGTTGGCCTTGTTTGTGGACATTAGTGTATTGGTATGTTTATTTTTTAGATGAGAGGATGGATGAAATTCATGGTACTTGGATGGTTGGTGTCAAGACTTGTAGCATGTGGTTTATCATGATTTTATGGATAGCTTGTATACACTTTCAATGGGAGCTTTTGATATTGATGATGTGCAAGTGTAGGAATTGTACCTGATTGATTGATTGTTGGTTTGTATCTTCTTGGTTTGGAGATATTAGTTTCACTTGATTTTACTGATATATTATTGCATGTGTAGAATTGGATGGTCTTCATTTAGGATATGGTTATCATGATGCCATGTGTGACTTAGTACATGTTGATCCCTATGTTATGTTGTCTATTAGTGTCTAACGCTTAGTCATGTTCAAGGCAATTTTGGTCAGTCATCACTATGACCAAGCCATCTTATTAAGGTTGAGTCATGTATAAACTTGTATAAGTTACCAAGAAGTTTATTGTGATTTGTATAGAAGAGTCAGTGCCAAGCACCAGTATATGAAGAATATTTTTGACCAAGCATGAAAGAAATATGTGTTTGTTATAGTACAAACATCAAGGTAAACCATTTTGGTTGACTTCTATGTGAGATTTAATGATTTTTGAGAGAATAAGGGAGTTGATTACACTTTGTAATTATTATTATTAATCCATATGCAAGCCATGTAACCTATCAAAAATTGGGAATGCTTAAGTGGCATAAGTGATGAATCTAGATCGTTCATCTGGATCTAGAAGCTTGATTAGATGTTTATATAAGGTGATATCAAAACCCTAAAATGTAGTGAGAGATTGTAGTAGAGAAGATCTCTTGTATGTGGAACAGAGTAGTATTTTTATTGTTAGATGCAAAGATTAGGTAGAGTGACTGATCAAAGCAGTGAAGGATAGAATAGAGTTACATTTGATTTTGGAGATCAAACAAGTATTGGAAAGAGATTATCTGTAATCAACATTTATAGTGCAAATCAAAAGGATCAGGTATTGATACTTTTTAGTAGGTGAATCAGGGTAAATATCTTAATAGAGTGGTCCTCACAGGCCTTTATAAATCTCTTAACTGCGTGCTTACTTAGCTGTAAGTTTTAAATCCTTTAATCAAGGTAGATTGTATAATTTTGTAATCTCTTAATAGGGCAGGCCCCTCATAGGGTAGATCATCTGAAGTGATCAAATATTGTAGCCCTAACAGGCACACTTTATTATTGCAGTAGCAAAGATTTGTGGGTGTCATCCCCACCCTAGTTTTACCTTTCAAGGGTTTTTTCATTACCAAAATTTATGTGTTATGCGTTTCATTTGATGGATGCGATTAGAATGTTAGATACATTTTAGTATTGAAATCTATATTTATGGTATGCATGTGGAATTAGTTTCAAAGTATCAAAGTTAGTGGATAACTGATTCACCTCCCCTCTCAGTATCTCACTTTCCCATATTAGATTTCCAACCATTGGTATCAGATCTTTGTTCTCTTAGAATAAGTATAACCACTTGAGATTTAAGGTCTTGGAGATGGTGTTTTATAAGCTAGGAAAGATCATATAGAATTAGAAGATTGACATCCAACTTGTATTGCACCATCTTGAAGCAGCAAGAGGAGAAATAAAGAAATCCTTAAGCAAAAGGAAAGAATTGGAAATCCAATTGAATGACACATAATATCAAGAAGAGGATACTAAAGGTCTATTTGAAAATGGAAAATCTACTAAAAGTGATGCAACTATATCAAATCTATTAGATAGAAACAACATAATGAATGAAGATGTCAGAAGTCTAAAGAGAGAATATGAAATTCAATGAGTAAGATTATGTGAAGTGGTTGAACAGAAAAAGAGAGCTAAAGAAGACAAGAGACAAATGGCTATAAGACTTGATGACATGACATATGATATGAAGAGGCTGAAAAACATTTAATTAGACATGGTAAATCAACTATTACTTTCAAATCAAGAGTTGAGCAGGAAAGATATGGAAATCACAAATCTAAGATTAGAAAAAATCAACTAAAGAATGAGTTAAGATCTGAAAAGGAATTTAATGATAGGATGAACTAGCCCAGTGAAGCTACAAAATATTTTAAGGAATTTTTGAGGTCACTGAGAAGATCTAGTGACACTTATGGACTTGGACATGATGAGAATTCATCATCCACTGAAGAAGGAGAATCATCAAAGAATGGAGAACATATGAATGCAAAGTCAAAGAACAACAAACCTACATGCCATCATTGTGGAAAGCTAGGACACGCAACAAACATCTACAAAAGCAAGAATGGTAAGTCCAATCCTAAACCTAAATTCAATGGAAATTGCTTTAACTATAAGAAGCATGGACATCAAGCACATGAATGCAGGTCAAAAGTTAGTAAGGCACCTACTACACCTAGATTTTAAGGACATTGTTGCAACTGTTAGAAATTTGGTCATAGAGAACAGGAATGCAGATCCAATGCTAAATCAAATTGGACATCTAATAAGCAGAATGAAGCACCTAGGAAAGGTAACACATTCAACTGGGATTAAAATAAATGTTATAGTTGCCATTATTGTGGAGAATATGGTCATATTAAAGAAAAATATGTAAGGACACATTTTAAGGTAATCCAAAAGTTGGATGAGTGGAAGTCTGGTCTGTTATAAATGCCACAAGATTGGTCACATAAAAAGAGACTGCAGAGAACAAGCACTGAGAAATGAACAATTCAGAAATGAAGAGACTATTGAAAAGATAAGGGACCAAATGAATAAGACATGGAGAAAGAAAGAGGAATCAAGCAATAGTGGATCCAGTGAACCTGAGGTCACCCAATCCAATGGATCAGGTGACCACACTACTTCTACCTAAGAAAAAGGGTATGTAAGGAATTGAATTTTCAAATGTTATATTTTACACTAGTTCCTGACATTTGATATGTTAAACTCCATATTTGCATAAATTAAGATGCATTAGGATAGATTTGAGAAAAGATTTAAATTACATAATTGTTGTCGAGCATCATTATTTATGTCTATAGTGACCAAGTCAATCAATGTGTGTCAAGCTCATGTAATAGTTGAGATTCTAGTATTGACCGAGTCATAGTTTCAACCGAGTAAGGGCATGTGATAACTGAGTTGTCATGTGAAGGCTAAGATAGTTGTACTTTACCTACAAAGTGTACAGATCATTTAATGAAGACCTAATCTGACCATTTGAGTCTATAAAGTGAAATATTATCATTTATTCTCATTTCACCCAGTAATTTGAGAATTTGCATAGTGATTTTAAGGCAATTAAGAAGAGCGATTTGTGCTAAGTCAATTTTTTGAAGATTCCTACAGCATGTCATCGACAAATATTGTGAAGGACTATTGAAACAAGGTATTACCGAGCTACTCAAATCTATTTTAAGAGCCCTCATTTGGAAAAATGGCATCCACTTCATCTACAACAGTTAGGAAGCAAGGGAAAGAAGTTGTAAATGTTAAACTAGTAAGGAGTGATGCGTGTAAGTCACCAAAATTCCAAGTTGTACCAGAAAGTGCAGGGAAGGGAGATCTCATGGGAGCCCTGTCATCAATTCTACCAAAAGTCTTGATGATACATGATGTGTGCGCATGCTACATGTGAAAAATTAGAGAAATTAGAGATTATGAATTGAGGGAAGCTTATAATAGGTTGTGTAATAAAATAGTGTTGAAGGCGGAGCATTAACACATTGTCAATAAAGGGTTAGTGCGTGCCCTAGATTTCCCTCACAACTTCAAAATTTAATGGATTAAGATATTTTTTAGCAGAGAACACGACATGAAATTTTGGTTGGAGAATGGGCTGGTCAAGATCACCAAAGATATGATTCACTGAGTCACCAGTTATGCCATTCTTATTGGGAAGAAAATAATGAGGTGCCAAAGTAAATAAATGTTGGAGATTTGCTAGCAAAGCCAGATTGCTGACTATATGTTTGTCATTGATGATAACATATGGTAAGAAACATGTGTGGAAGCCTAATGGAGAGACCTATGAGCATATTTTGTATGGATATGTTATCAACATGATATCATAGACATAGAGGTTGATTCTGAGTAAAGACAGTAGTACAATTGTGTATATTAGTGAGTGTTTCTGACAGGTCCCAGGAATAGTTCTGTATATGATTTGTAGTACGGTTTTAGTAGAGCCTTGTGCATTTATATTTATGTTGTAGACATATGTATGATGTTATGTTCATGGACATAGAGTCAGATATTTAGTACAGGTTGAGTTATGAAGTCTCTAGTTGATAGTCACAGTTTCCTGAGTCTACCTGGAAGAGCTGACAGTGTTTATATGATTGCGGTAGTTGCGCCTATCATCTTGGTATGAACACTTAGATTTGTGTTAAGAAGAGAGTTAAGGATGTTTTGTTAAGAGTGCATATTGTAATTCAACATGAAAATAAAGTTGGAGTTAATTTAGTAGAGCCAACTGTGTGTAGCGTTGCATCTACTCACATGGAATTGTGTAGTCCTAATTTATGTTGTGTGCTTAGTAGAGCTGACTGAGATGTTATTCGAGAGTTATATTATTTCTCTAATATGATTTTAAGATGGTTCTAACAAGCTGACTTGATTATATCATTTAGAGAAAGATATTTATAGGCAGTCATTTTTTATTGCTAAGTATGGCTTATAGTTGAAAGACAAGAGCAGAGAAGAGAGTGCGAAGTGTTGAGCCATCAACAGAAGGTCTATGTGACATAGTAGAGAGTATATGATATTCATTGGAATTGATCAAGACAACAAGTCTACACGCAGTTCACCAAGATCTAGATATAGTGTGTATCTATTAAACAAAAGGTTGCAGCCTTCACCCCTTTGAGCAGTGTGCTCTCGAATAGTGCATCCTCACCCCTAACAGGGTTAATTATAAAAGATTCCTAATAGGGTCCAACCCTTGACCAGGTCACTGTACTTATTGTATTGTAAAGATCAACTCCTAATAGGGTTGTAAGATCTTCTAACAAGGATCATTATGCACTAGTGCAGTTCTTAGTAGGTGTCAATTCCCACCGGGGTTTTTACCTATTTGGGTTTCCTTGTAACCAAAATTATGGTGTTGTGTTAAGTTTTATTTCATTGTGTTTTTATATACTTAATTGGATAAAGAATTGAATCTTTTAGATAACTGATTCACCCCCCCCCTCCTCTTAGTTATCTCTTGGGACTATTCCTAACAATTGGTATCAGAGCCAAGTGCCTCAAAGAGAAATTTTAATAGATTGAGATTGATTAGATGGAATTCTTTAGAAAATAAAGTCCTAAGTTTGATGGAGAGAACTATCAAGATTGGAAGAACAAAATTATGACACATTTGCAGTGCATTGCCTTTGAGATTTTTGAAGTAGCTACCAAAGAAGTTGAGATTCCTTCACTAGAAGATCTTGCAAAAGAAGATGCAACCTTGAATAAAAAGAGATGTTCACTTCAAATGCTATTGCCAAAGAAGCCCTTATTAGTGCCCTATCTGACAGTGAGTTTTCAGAGATCAAGAAAATGGACAAAGCCTGTAAGATATGGAAGTACCTAGAAGACATGTTTGAAGGAGATATTCAAGCCAAGAATGCATGTAGAATGACATGGAAGAAAAGATACAATACATTAGAGATGCTACCTGATGAGAATGTCAGAACTTACAATCAAAAGATTAATGAAGCAGTTGCAGGAATCAGAAACAATGGTGGAGAAATCTCAGAAGAAGATAATGGATAAATTGATGACTACCTTGACACAAGAATATGACAACAAGATATGCATCCTAAATGAAACTATGAAATCCAAAAAAGATTTTAAAAGAGAGACTTTAATCAGCAAGATTTCATCCTTTGAGATATCAAGATTGAAGACAGAGCATAAAAGTGAAACAAGATTCAAAGCTTCATTACATGGTAAGAAATCCTTGAACACCTTTGGTAATTTTGATGATGATGATGAAGAGAAAACACTAGATGATTTCATTTCTATGTTTTCTAAAAGAGAAAAGAAAGGAAAAGGAAAATATGAAGGTTAATTACCATTCAAATGCTTTTCGTGTAAAAATATTGGTCACTTTGCATCCAAGTGTCCTACAAGAGTTAAGAAGTTCAAAAATGACTACAAGCCTAAGTATACAAATGAACGTTACTATGCTGGAGATGGGTATCAGATGAAGCATCTACAAAGGATGAAATTGTATTCATTTCTCTTGAAGATGAAAAGAATGCACAAGTGTTAGGTCACAAGCTGACATAAGGATAGATTGGATCATTGACAGTGGTTGCTCACACCACATGAGAGGAGATAAAGATAGATTTGTACATCTGGATAAATACAAAGGAGGCATGGTTAGATTTGGAGACAGTACTCCTAAACCTTTCATTGGTAGAGGAACCATCACCCTAGATGGAAAGAATAGCACTAATGATGTTCTATATGTTGATGGTTTGCAGCATAACCTACTAAGTGTTGGACAGTTGCTTGACAAAGGTTACCAGTTGGAGTTCAAAGACAAAAAATGCATCATTAATAACGAAGAAGGAGAAATGATTGCATCAAGTTCAAAGACTAAAAGTAATGTTTTTTAGCTTAATCATGAAGCAAGTTGTTTTGTTGCTAAAGTAGATGGTAGTTGGTTATGGCACAAAAGACTATGTCATATCAATTTTGATAACATAGTAAAGATAAGTAATGTAAAGGTAGTAAGAGATCTTCCTAGCATTGTAAAACTAGTTGATACAATATGTAGGGAATGTGTGATGGGAAATCATGTAAGAAATTGATTCAGAAGAAATCATAATTCAGCAGAGAACAAGTTGGATCTGATACATACAGACCTATGTGGACCAAGTCAAACAAGATCATACTATGGTGAAAGGTATTTCATTTTGTTTGTTGATGATTATTCTAGAATGATGTGGGTTGTGTTCTTAAAGGATAAATCATAAGCATTTGACAAGTTCAAAATATTCAAAGCTAAGGTTGAAAATGAGTCTGGATTGAAGATTAAATGTTTGAGATAAGATAGAGGAGGAGAATTCACCTCTAAAAGATTTTATGAGTACTGCAAAGAACATGGGATAAAGAGAAAGCTAAGTGCCCCTAGAACCCCTCACCAGAATGGAATTGTAGAGAGAAGGAATAGGATCATTCTTGACACAATGCGCACCATCATGATTGAAGGAAAGGTTGCACACACCTATTGGAGAGATATGGTCAATACTGCAGTCTATACTATCAATAGAATTCAATGGCCAAGTGTAGGCAAAAAAACTTGAGCTATGGTTTGGGAATGTACCTACAGTAAAATACTTCAAAATCTTTGGAAGAAAGTGCTACATCAAGAGAGATGAAGCAATTGGCAAGTTTGATGCAAGAAGTGAAGGAGGTATTTTTCTTGGTTACTCTACTAAAAGCAGAGCTTATAGATGTTTTAATCTGATATTGAAGAAGATCATTGAAAGTGATCATGTTAAGATTGATGAGAAGTTTATGATTCAAGAGAGATACCATGATTATGTACCTATGATTGAAGAAGAACCTAGACCTACCAGTAGTGAAGCAGTTGTTGAAGAAATGTTTGACATCATACATGTTCTATTGAATGACCCTGAAATAAGTGAAGAAACACAAAAGGCAAATGAGAAAGTCACACCTAATGTTCCTAAATTCACATGTAGATATCATTCAAAGGAAGACATCATTGGAGATCAGAGAAGTAATGTCATGACAAGATCAAAAGAAAAGAGTTCCACAGCAAATGAAGAGGTATGTTTACTATCATAGATTGAACCCTTAAGTGTTGAAGATGCATGTAATGATTCAGATTAGCATGAAGCAATGAAAGAAGAGCTAGATCAGATAATTAAGAATGACACATGGGAATTGGTCCCTAGGCCTAGTGATAAGAATGTAATAGGAACAAAATGGATATTAAAAAATAAGATGAATGAAGATGGAACAGTGGTAAGAAACAAAGAAAGACTAGTATGTAAAGGATATGCGCAAAGAGAAGGAATTGATTATTCAAATACATTTTCCCCTGTAAGCATACTGGAAGCCATAAAGTTGTTTCTAGCTTATGCTACATTCAAGAAATTTAAGGTATACCAGATGGATGTTAAGTCAGCATTCCTAAATGGAGAGTTGAAGGAAGAAGTATACATTGAGCAACCAAAAGGATTTACTTTATCATAAAAACCTAATATGGTATGTAGATTGAAGAAAGCCCTCTATGGACTTAAGCAAGCCCCTAGAGCATGGTATGAAATAATTGTTGGTTACTTGACTAAGATTGGATTCAAGAAAGGAGCAGCAGATTGCAACTTATTCATAAGAGAGATATCTAATGGACTATTGTTAGTTGCTATGTTTGTTGATGACATTATATTTGGTGGTAATGATAAGCGTAGTGAAAAATTTGCTAAGGAGATGCAGAGTGAATTTGAAATGAGCATGATTGGTCCTATCAAGTAATTTTTGGGATTGAATGTGCAGCAGAAAGACAATGGTATGTTCATAAATCAAACTACGTATGTGAAAGAGATCTTGAAGACATTCAAGATGGATGATTGCAAGCCAGTAAGTACCCTTATGATAACATGATGCAAAATTTCAAAAGAAGATGTTTCACCAGCAGTAGACATAACCTTATATAAGTCTATAATTGGTAAACTTATATATCTTACTCAAACCAGACCAAATATTTCCAATGTAGTTGGTATTGTTGGAAGATTTGCAGTAGAACCTAAGCAAAGTCATCTCATGGTAGTACAAAGAATATTCAGATACTTGAATGGAACCTTAGACTATGGTTTATGGTATCCTAATTTAGAGAATGTAAAGCTTCATGTATATACAGATGTAGATTGGGTAGGATGCATGGATGATAGAAAGAGTACCTTTGGAGGAGTTGTATTCCTTGGAGATAGACTTGTTACTTGGACAAGTAAAAAGCAAAATTGTATCTCTCAGGAAACATCAGAAGCAGAGTATGTAGCAGCAGCATTAAATTGTTCTACAATTGTGTGGATCAAGAAGATGATAAAAGATTTTAGTATTCAGATTGACTACCCTATTGTTATTTATTGTGATAACACTAGCACTATCAATATATCAAAGAAACATGTGATGCATGCAAAGACAAAACATATTGTGATAAAATATCACTTCCTAAGAGAGAAAGTAACAAAGAAATAAGTAATGGTGGATTATGTGAGTACAAAAGCTCAGCTAGTAGATATATTCACAAAACCTTTACCTAAGGATACTTTTGAGTATCTTAGGGAGAATTTGGGAGTAATTCCCTTCCCTAAATCTAATTAGAGATAGCAGGAGTGCATCAATCCTCAGTGACTGATGAAAGGTTAACTACTCTACCTCAGGAGTAGTACCGGTGCTTAATGTTTTTGGCTCCCTTTTCCATTGATGTCAAAGGGGGAGTAGTATATAGTCATGAAAAACATTAAAAAAAGGAATATATAGTAATAAAAAACAAGTAGAAAGGGGGAGTAAAAATACAGTCATGCGAAGCAGTATTGTTGAGGAAATGGAGAATTTTGAAGAATATTGCAGTAGTTGGAGGATACTTCCTGGGGGGATTTTTGTTGAGGAAATGGAGAATGTTATAAAAGAATTGGATGTTTGGATTGGTGGTGTTTTTCATTCCATATGTTACCATCAATAACAAAGGGGGAGATTTTTGGAGATTTTCTAGCAAAGCCAGATTGCTGACTGTATGTTTGTCATTGCTTACAACATATGGTAAGAAGCATGTGTGGAAGTTTGATGGAGAGAGATTTGAGCATATGTTGCATGGATATGTTATCATCATGATATCATAGACGTAGAGGTTGATTCTGAGTAAAGAAAGTAGTAAAATTGTGTATATCAGTGAGAGTTTTGATAGGTCCCAGGAATAGTTTTGTATATGATTTGCAGTACGGTTGCAATAGTGCCTTGCACATTTATATTTATTTTCTAGACATATGTATGATGTTATGTTCATGGACGTAGAGTCAGATATGTAGTACAAGTTGAGTTATGAAGTCTCTAGTTGACAGTCACAGTTTCCTAAGTCTACCTGGAAGAACCAATAGTATTTATATGATTGCGGTAGTGACACCTATCATCTTGGTATGCACACTTGGATTTATGTTAAGAAGAGAGTTAAGGATGTTTGGTTAAGAGTGCATAATGTAATTCATCATGAAAAGAAAGTTGGAGTTAATTTAGTAGAGCCGAGTGTAGCGTTGCATCTACTCACATGGAATTGTGTAGTCCTAATTTATCTTGTGTGCTTAGTAGAGCCGACTAAGATGTTATTGGAGAGTTGTATTGTTTCTCTAATATGATTTGAAGATGGTTCTAACAAACCAACTTGATTATATCATTTAGAGAAATATATTTATAGGCAGTCATTTTTGATTGCTAAGTATGGCTTATAATTGAAAGACAAGAGCAGAGCAGAGAGTACGAAGTGTTGAGCCATCAGCAGAAGGTCTATGTGACATAGTAGAGAGTATATGCTATTCATTGGAACTGATCAAGACAATAGGTCTATGCACAGTCACCAAGATCTAGATATAGTGTGTATTTGTTAAACATAAGGTTGCAACCTTGACCCCTTTGAGAAGTGTGCTCTTGGACAATGACTCCTCACCCCTAATAGGGTCCGAACCTTGACCAGGTCACTGTACTTATTGTATTGTAAAGATCAACTTTGAATAGGGTTGTAAGATATTCTAACAGGGATCATAATACACTAGTGCAGTTCTTAGTGGGTTTCAATTCCCACCAGGGTTTTTACCTATTTGGGTTTCCCCGTAACCAAAATTATGGTGTTGTGTTAAGTGTTCTTTCATTGTGTTTTTATATAATTAATTGGATAAAGAATTGAATCTTTTAGATAACTAATTCACCCCCCTATCTTAGGTATCTCTTGGGACTATTCCTAACAAGAAATAATTCAAGCTAACACTTTGGTAGTATGGAACAAAAGAGGAATGACAATCTCTACGATTACAGATCCAAAGATAGATTTTGATGTAAGGGTTATAGCTCACAAGTTTTATCAATCAAGTAGGATGGATGGTGTTCCCTACATTGTAGTAGATCAGGCGTGGAAGATGGTGAAGAAAGATCATACTTATGATCTTGTCGAGCTGCACTTGACTCAGCTTGTTGAGGACATTACATCAATAAGGAAGGCTAAAAACTCAATGTGGAAGTTTGGTTCCTTAATAGTTTGCTTATTATTTTATGCACAAAATAGTTTTCCTACTATAGGAGATGTAGTATGGAGTAAGGACTAACTGGTAACTCAGCAAGTCAATGAGTTTATTTATCAATTAGGTGATAATTTTGATAGTGTTATGGAAAGTTATTTTTTTGAATTCAAGAAGAAGATGAGGAAGAGAAGTAGAATTCTTGTATCCCTAGTAGAAAAACACTACAATGACATATATTTTCTAGTAGATACTGACAATACCTATGTTCATCCTATTATGCCTAGGGTAGCATGGCTAAGGCCATTACCTTATGAGGGCAACATAGATGAGACTTCAGCAAAAATAACTACTTTATTTGCTAAGGAGAATGATAGAATGGAAAAGCCTTTTGGGAACTATGAGGAAGCTAAGTCCAAAATCACTATGGGGTTAAAGTATGCAACCCTAGAGAGGAAAAGGAAGAAAATAGTCAAGACTCTAGAGAAGATTCTAGGAGAAGGTGAAGAGGAAAATGCACCTCTTGAAATTACACAAGGTCAAGGTGAAGATCACTCTAGTGCATCTAAAGGTAGTGAAGAGGTGGAAGTTGAAAATCAAAAGAAGGGCAAGAAGGCAATGGTTGTTGAGTCCAATAAGAAAAAGATACTGAAATAAAATCCTACTCCTCCTACAACACTTAGACGAAGAACCAAGGTAGCTTCAACTACCATAGTTGTTGAGCCCCAAAGGAAAATGCTAGCAAAGAAAACTAAAGGGGGAGGCTCAGGAAAAAGAAAATAAGTACAAACTAGAGTTGTGTTGATTCATCCCAAGAAGAAGCTGAGAAGAAAGCTAGTGCTATAGAAGGATGATGATGAAGAAATGAGTGACACAAATGATAATACAAAATTGAAGGTGGCATCATATAGATATCCAACTAGTGTGGATGAGATATGCCAAAATATCAAAAGCACAACAGGGTTAGTAGGATTCAAATTTATAAAATTTGAGAAATTAAGCAAAGATGACAAAGACAAGATTGAAGAGGCTATGTTAGAAATGCTATGGAAATTCAAGATGGTGCCTCTAGAGATAGGGAATTTAATCCCTGAAGAACTGTTTAAAAATATTGATCATAAATGATAGTATGCCATTATGATCGAAAGATAGATAAGATAAGGAACTCTAGCCCAGATCATGCCTGAACTAACACCGAAGAAAAAAGGAAAATTCATGGCGGAGCATTGAAACTAATTCATACCTAAGCTAAGAGATTATTCTAATTTGAAGCATAATGTTGATGAAGTTGTCGAATAGAGCAAAAGGATGTGGAAGATCATTTTTGGGTTACTAGTTGATATGAGTCCACAACAATGCCTTAGCAATGATTATGCAACTCCACAAACCATTTTTGGACAAGTATTTTCTTACCCCTACACCCTAGCAATTTCAAGTGACAAAAACAAGAGGGAAATAGTAGATATGTCATGTATGGCACAAGGAGGAAATGAGTCATGTACTCATGTATATATAGTGATCAGATATAGAATAGAAAGGTATGACATACTCTTTTGTAATGTAAATGTATATTCAATGTATGTCAAAGAGTCATGTATATATGTAAAATCTTTTGAAGACCGAGTCAAAGTCTTAGGAGTACTCAACTACTAAGTACTAGTTTTGGCTATACAATGTAAAATTCATGACAAAGTATTTTTGCCACTAATTTCGAAGGGGGTGATTGTTGAGCCCTATGTTATGTTGTTTATTAGTGTCTAACACTTAGTCATTTTCAAGGAAATTTTGGTCGTTCATCACGGTGATTGAGCCATTGAGTCATGTATAGACTTGTATAAGTTACCGAGTAGTTTATGTCAAGTTGTATAGAAGAGTCAGTGTTAAGCACCAATATATGGAGAATAGTTTTGACCGAGCATCAAAGACTTCATATGCCAAGCAAGCCAGTTTTGACATATGTGTTTGTTATGGCACAAACACCAAGGTAAACTATTTTGGCTGACTTCTATGTGAGATTTAATGATTCTTGAGAGAATTAAGGAGTTGATTACGCTTTGTAATTATTATTATTAAGCCCTATGCAAGCCATGTAACCTATCTGAAAAAGGGAATGCTTAAGTGGCATAAGTGATGAATCTAGCTTGTTGATCTTGATTTAGAAGCTTGATCAGATGTTTATATAAGGTGATATCAAAACCCTAAAATGTAGTGAGAGTGTGTAGTAGAGAAGATATCTTGTATGCAAAATAGAGAAGTGTTTTGATTGTTAGATGCAGAGATCAAGCAGAGTGATCGAGTAGAGCAGTGAAGGACAAAACAAAGCTACATTTGATTTTAGAGATCAAACAATATTGGAAAGAGATGATTTTTAATCAGCATTTATAGTGCAAACTGAAGGATCAGGTACTGATACATTTTAGCAAGTGAATCAAGGTAAATCTCTTAATAGAGTGGTCCTCACAGGCCTTTATAAATCTCTTAACTGAGTGCTTACTTAGTTTTAAGTTTTAAATCCTTTAATCAAGGTAGATTCTATAAGTCTGTAATAATTTAACAGGGAAGATCCCTCACAGGGTAGATCATCTGAAGTGATCAAATATTGTAGCCCTAACAAGAACACTTTAATATTGCAATAGTGAAGATTTTCGGGTGTCATTCTCTCCCCAGTTTTACCTTTCAAGGGTTTCTAGGTTACCAAAATTTATGTGTTATGTGTTTCATTTGATGGATGTGATTAGAATGTTAGATACATTTTAGTATTGAAATCTATATTTATGCAATGCATGTGGAATTAGTTTCAAAGTATCAAAGTTAGTGGACAACTAATTCACCCCCCCCCTCTCAGTATCTCACTTTCCCATATTATATTTCCAACAGTACAATGGTTCAGTGGGAGTTGTTGGTAGTGTTTTGTATTTAGTGTTTGCAGATGTTGGAGGATGCCTTAAATCCTTTTGTTGTAGAAGGGTCTTTTGCATTTGCTGGTGAAATAGTAGGTGGTGGTTATCTTCATGTGATTGGAGATGTTGACATCTTTAGGGATCAAGGGGTCCTCAATAGAGGTGTGATTTATGATTTCATTTGACATATTATCCTTGTTGATAGGATAGTTTTATTATTATGTCACGGTACAGTCTTGATACATGTTTAGAGTTTAGGCATGGTATGGTTAATTGATATTTTCATATGGAGCATGTTATCTCTTTGGATGAGACTATTTAGACCATGGTTTTCATGTTTATTTTTCTAATTTATCTTATTAGAGCTTTGACATTGATCTTAAATTAGTTTATTGGTATTGAGTACATTGATCATTTTCTTGATACTTCATGATAGTGATATGTTGCATTTAGAGTTTGGCATGGATTAATGAGTTATAGATGTTCATGGATACATAGAAATTTATGTGATTTTGATATTCTCGTGTTTAGAGATGTATTTTTTGGGATATTTTATGGTTTCAATAAGAAGAATAAGGAACATTCACCTGGCATGGACTCTAGAGGATAGTGTCATTGGATCAGTCTTTGGACACTTACATATATTGATGAGAATTCTCATTCCCCACTCTTGTTCTACTCAAAATTTTAATACTTGAGAGGTATTTTCCATTGTTCCTTTCAAGTGCGTTATGTTTATGCTTATCTTTCATAGATATGGATCTTGAGCTAGTTCTTAGGGTTCATTTGAGAGATGGTTTGACATTAGTTTTTTATTAATGGAAAAGCGGGTTTTGAGGGGGTTTGAAATCTATACAAGTAGATTTTAGAGGGGATATAGAATTCCAAAATGAAACAAACAAACTACAAACTAACAAACTACAAATTGGAAAGAAAAGGAAAACAACCTAGATAAAACTAACAAACTGTAGCCTGGAAAGAAAAGGATAACAAAGAACCAACTGCCCTGGGAAAACCAAAAAATAAGGCCAAGGCCTTATAGAAAAGAGACTATCTCTACATGTCTGAGATCTATGAGGTTTTGAGGCTCCCCAAACCATGACATAGGGTTTTTTCATGTCTCCCTAAACCATCAATACAAACCTTGAGAGTACAACAATACACCTGAATAGAGGAGAAATGAACTCCATCCAAAAATTAGGACTGGAACATCACAAAACCAGCCCACATTAACCAAAAACATTTAGCCACCATACTAGGCCCTTGAAAACTATGAGCATCCACTTGTTGAGAAGCAAAAAAACACAAGAAAAAACTCAAACCAAACATGGGTTTTAACATGGTACCCAAAACCAAAATGGGGGTTTGATAGGATCACCAAACCAACACTTCCTTCCAAGATCCCTGATAGAAGTTAGCATCATAGAAAAAAGAAAGGACAAACTAAAATTTAAAACACTAGTAGAAACTTTGAACCTAGGTTTTGACATGGTACCCAAAACCAGAATAAAGGAATTAAAATTGGAACCCCAAACGAGCCTTAAGAAATTTTTCAATGAAGAGCTAGCCTAAAAAATAGTGGGTTTTAAAATAGAACGCAAAACCATCTCGGCATTTTGAGAGGCTCCCGAAACTAGAAAACTAGGTTTTGACATGGTTCCAAAAACTAGAGAAAAATCAATGACTAACCACCAACCAAAACCCGGTCCAACAATAATATTTCTCCTCACCTCACTAGAAGAGAAACCCACCACAATAGGGACTATAGAAATAAGGATAATAAATGGAAAGACCTAGAAATAATCCAACCTACCACCACTATCAAATGAGGGATACAATCACTTGTAACTATTGACCACCTCTTTCCACCTGCAACCAACCACCTCCATAGGTTGTCCTTCCACCTCAATAGGAGCTTCCACCTTAATAGGAAACATGAAAGAAGAGAAATGGAGCAAAGTGAACCTCCACCACCACTGAGCCATGGAACAAAACCCCACCATAATAGGGGTAGGAAACTCCAAAAGGATAGCCTGGCAAGGATGAATCCAACTGATCCAAAAATCCTTCCAATGACAGGGCATTAAAAATAATATGGCTTTACAAAGATAGCATAGAGATAAAAATCTCACCACACAAAAAGAGGAGAATCATAGCTCCAAAAGAGCATTGGTGTTGCATGCC
The DNA here is from genome assembly GCA_027943335.1 of Chamaecyparis obtusa. Taxonomy (NCBI): domain Eukaryota; kingdom Viridiplantae; phylum Streptophyta; class Pinopsida; order Cupressales; family Cupressaceae; genus Chamaecyparis; species Chamaecyparis obtusa. The sequence continues at coordinate 122,637 of BSBK01002086.1, read as the reverse complement.
ACAAGAGAAGACCACCACGGAGAGCCAAATCTGGAACAATCCCCACCACTATGGAAGAGATTCCCAAGACCCTCTATAGTAAATATGGATCCAACCCTCAACTAGAACCAACCCCAATAATCACTCCAAAGAAAAGTTGAGCCAATAGGATAATCTTTCATAAAAATAGGGAGCAAGATCCACCTAATAAGAAATGAATCCAATGGCCAAGGGAAAATATCCACAAAAGAGCCCTTCCATCCACCCTCATACATAACACAAGGCCTATAAATGAGAGAAGAGAAAAGGGACCGATCATTGTCACCACACTTAGCCACAACCCCAAATCAAATAATATACAAGCATAAGCCAAGCTGGCCTACCAGGCACAACATAAGAGAAGAGAACTCACTGCTACCAAGAATAAAGAAGATGACATCCCTAGACTTAGTGTACACCACAAATGACCCAATAATAGGCACCAAAACCCATGGGAGAGCATCATAGTGCCTGGTTGAGAATCATTGACCGACCCCCTCCCATTTGGCTTGTGCTCATTAGAATCCCCCTCTCCATCATTGCAGACATAAGATACCTTGGAATATCTACTCCTTCCCTTCGGTGCTCCCATTATTAAAATTTGTGGTTTGATATTAGTTATCTCCTTGCACATATGAGATTATTATGATTGAGTTTTGGAGATGGTTTATTGGGTGTATTCCTTGGATTGGGAATGGTATAAGTTCGATCTTCTTGTGAGAGGCTTACATCCATGTTGATTATATGGTACATACATTTATTTGGCCTAAAGAGGTTGAATGTGTTTTGGGTGTTGTTATGGCTTCTTGTTTGTGGTTTTATGGAGGAGAACATACTTAACACAGTTAGTATTTAGAGGTATGTGTATAAGGATATGATACATATTTTGATTTGCAGTGTTTCTCTCTTTGGTCTTGGTTATCTTCCTAGATGTTCGGTTTGACTTACATTGGATTTTGGATTGGTTGGATCTTTGTGAAAATTGGTTTTATGTTCATGTATGTCATGTGGTAGATTAAATGGTGGCTCCTTTTATCTATTTTTTTATAGTTATGGAGAACATAGGAGAACATTGGCAACTTGTTGTGAGAGTTGTTCTTGCAAGTTATTGCTTTACATGCAACATATTATTGTGGATGTTCCTTAATATTACATGGTTACACTTATATGTGATGTTTTTAGTAGATTCATTTCAGATTTGACATTACTTATGCACTGGGAGATTCTTAGTGTGTATGTGGCATATATTGCACTTGAGGCTTGTGATTGCATGTTATAGGTTAGATATGTTGATAAATTAGAATTTACTTGTTATGTTTGTATACCTTGGAGGTATAGATAGTTGATGTGTTAGCACTTGATGTGGGTGATATTTAAGCTATATTTTTTATAGCTAAAGATACATGTGATTACCTTTTGATCAAGTATTTTTGTTTGGGATAATAGGTGGTACAATTTTATGATTCATATGCAATAGGTTGTGTGGATTTCTCTTTGGATATATTCTATGTATGTCTGGTGGCAGTGGCATAATAAGAGGTGAGACCATTCATGTATGCGATGGTGGTCACTTTGTTTTTGTTTTAGGTATATTGATGGAGCACATAGAGCACTTTGATTCATGATAGTATATGTGCTAGGAGGGATTGTTCCCTTGTTCATTTATGTGACTACTTGACCCTTATGCAATGGATACAAAAGGTGGAAGAAAATTGGGAAAATTGTGTCCTTTACACCTTGAACAATAATGCATATTATTGTACAATATCTTATTTTATTATGTAAATGTTTCACCTAGGAGAACCTAGATGGATGTGCACCATATAGAGATTCCCATGAAATATTCTTGAAACCACTTGATGAATTGTATTGTAAAACTATAATATTGTTTGATGTAATTATTTAATATTAGGTGTATAATTAAATAAAGTACACAATATGGAATGTGGTTCCAGGGGGGGTTTGGTAGCACATGGTTTATGTAATACCACTTAGTGGTTTTGTAGGAGCTTGTTTCTATAAAAGTAACTACAAGGGTAGTTCTTAAGGTTAGCCGAGTTAGCATTTGCGGAGATTGGAAGCATGGCATGGGATTTTTGTATTCATGCTTGTTCACATGGAGTGCTTGTTTATGGCTTGGGATTCAAAGGCTTTCATGGTGCATTATAATGGACACATTGCTAAATAATACATGGATGATAAATACTTTTGGAGGTTGGGTTTTTCCCTCATGAGGGTTTTCCCAAGATATATATTGTGTCACATTTTTGTGGGTATGTTGTCTATTCTCTTGCATGTGGATTCTCAGTGTTTATTTTCATAAGATCTATAATGGGTTATGAGGAAATTGTCATAAAGTTGGCTGCAAGTTTCCCTACACCCCCCAAAGGGTGAAGGCAAAGGAAAATACATTATAGACCCTAAGTGATAGATCTTTCATAATATACATAAACTTTAAAGAAAGGATAAGGTTGTGGACAAGGATATAAATTTCCTTAAAGAGAGAAAATCCTCATGTAAAACAAACTAATCCATGCAAGAAAGGATATCATGTTATAAAAGAAACAAGTCAACAAAGGAATAATGGATCTTTTGGAAAGGAAAAGAAACATCATACACTCCCTAAGTGGAAGATCATTTATATTAAACATGCTCTATGAAGAATGAAAAAGGCTATTAAAAAAGATAACAAATCCTTCCGTGAAACAAAGGATTTCATTCTAGAAAAAAATGCACCATTATTAAATATGCAATTTCACAAAGAGAAGATGGGTTCCATGAATGAAGAAAGAGAAAGGCTTTCACATTATGCAAACTTTTTAGAAAAGTCAATTACATGAGATATACACTTCCAAACACGGAACAGGTTGTAAAAATGATATAAATTTCCTAAAGAGAAACATCCTCTACAAACAAGTCCAAACCTGGAAGGACATCGTAGTATACAAGGTTCAACCAACAAGGAGATGATGGATCCCTTAGAAGGAGGATGAATAAGATAGAGATAACCCTTTCCCCCTAAGTGAAAGGACAAGAGATAGAACCTATTATGTTTTTCACAATAAATATCATGCAAAACAAAAGAGTCCCCAATTATGTAAGCTACTAAAATTAAATGATGGCATACATCATAATAGGAAATAAAAATGCTAAATTATATTTATCATATCGAGAAAAATCATAAAATCTGTTAAGAAAATAAGAGATCTATCTACTAAATCTTGAACAAATTATCTACACTCAATACAATTAGCAAGAGAATGTGTATTTCTCTTATGAAAAAGACATAGAAAGTCACCATTATGAGGTCTTTGATTCTTTGGAAAAAGTATAAAGGGAAAATGAATTTTAGTGCCATATTTAGGTCTCCAAAAAATTATCTTAGCCAAAGCCAAATGGTCAACGATAGGAGGTGTAACAATGGATTTTGTTGGTAAAATAATGTCTAGAGGAGGTGTTTGTGATGAATAAGGATTAGAAGAAGACAAAGTAGTGGATTGAGTTATAAATCATAGACCACATATAGTAACTTTTGTAGGAGGATCTATAGGGACTTTAATACCTTGTTCATGAATACCAAGACATCATCCATTATAACCTTGTTGAGAAGTAATGCCATAACCCACATTATAATTAGTCTTTAACGTAGAAGGCGAAGGACATCAATTTTGATATTTATGAAAATGTGTAGTATAAAGAGGGATAGGAAGGGAAATATTCTCTTTAGAGAGATTGGGATGCCTATCACTATTCCCATCTTCTTTAGGCAGGGAAGAAGAAGAAGAAGGTTTAGCAAGATCTTTGTGTTTACTTAATGTTATCTTTGGAGATAAATCATCAAGAAAATGCTTAAGATCAAGACTATAAAAAATGATTTGATAAAAATCAGAATGCTGAAAATCATCTAAAGAAGTGCATAAACTAGCTTCCTTAAGACTATCCATTAAAGTAAGTTGAGGAGGAGAGAATTTAGGTCTCACTAATATGGGATCATTAGGAGGTAAATCTCTCTCTTCATCATTAATAGGAACTATAGGAGAAGGATTAAGGTGGTTTATGTCATTGTCATCTTTAGGTTCATCAAAAAAGACCCTTATTTAATTAATATATTCCATGGATTTTGCTAAAATTTGAATGAGAAAACCACATCAAAGAGTGATAAAATTCTTGAAACATTCTTTATAAGGGAGATATTTGAAAGTCTCATGATGCCACATGAAATAACACTATGAAGGAATATAAACATCATGAAATGCAAGAAAGTATTATTCACTCCATTTGATTCATAAATAGAAGTTATAATAAGTGTAATAACATGAGATATCACACACCAATCTAGCTTAGTAAAATCCATGACAGTTACCCAGAGTAGATCTAAGGAAGCAATGTGTGAGATCTAAACACAAAGTAAAAAAAAAGTGGAGATCTAACACAAAGGATATATAATACCAAAATTAGAATGGAAATGTTATAAGTTGGTATTACCAAAATGTATAGAGGGGAAATGGAAGTAGAGGTGCGAGGGGGGATTGCTCCTATTTCCTTATTGCACACTCCAAGGAAATATGTCCCAATAGAATCAAGTGAGACTTAAGAACTAAATGTGTTAATGATCTTTTATTGCTAATGATTAGAATGGGGTGATTTTAGGGGAATGTGATTGGATGTTGCAAGATAGAAGGCTAAATAAGTAGAAATGAAAACTTTCAACAAAAATAGATAGGAACCTACAATGAATTGAAACAACAACTACACAACAATACTTACTTGTGATCTAGATTTGAAGTTGATTTGGAGGGTATAGGATTCCTTGATTGTTCTATACCTAGGTATAGAATCCTTTCCCATTGTATACAATGCAACATTCTCTGAAACTATCATGTACATAGAAAAATAGGGAATAAGGTTGTAAATAGGGGCTCACCTTAGTCAAACCCCTATTTGGAATCAACCTTGAAATGAAAGGAAATAAATGAAAGCATGTTGTCATGTATAAAATACTAGATTTCAAAAATGAAGTATGTCATGCCTTAGAAATACAAATTCTTCTTTGAATATGATGATTTATATTGATGCAAAATATTTGACTTAACACAAAAACCAAAAAAGAAATCATGAAAGGAAAAACCTTGTGTAATAGATGTTGTAGTTTGTCACAATTATTGATTGAGATAGAAGAAATTACTTGAAGACTAGGATGCTTGAATGTGTATAGATCTTCTTCCTTGATGGTGGAATCCTTTAATTGGCCTTCAATGAGGTAAAGAAGCTTGATCCATGGAGAATATTTCCTTTAAAACACCTTAAAATGCTCGAGATCTTTCTTGAATGTGAAATTGTAGGATAGTTCTTTAAATGTTGATTGCCTTCTTGTACTTGATTATTGCTTGTTGTTGATAATGGATGCATGATTCAAAAATGAGGAGAGATGGGCCACTTGTATACCTCTCACAACATTTCGGGTGTTAAAACTTAAGAAGGTCAACCAAAAATCCAAATACCCCACTAAATTACGAAGATGGGCCCCTGATTCAAATCTTAGGTCAAAACTTGAGGTATAGAATGCCCAAGCTATTGTACACTAGCCAATCAGGGCTCAAATTTGGGCCATGATCCTTGGATAATTAGGAGATGCAAGATTAAAAAGTACATATGATTTCAAGGTCGAGACTATGTTGGAGTAATTTTTAGGTTTTTATGAGAAGTTTCACTTTTAAATCCTGCTAACATCCGAATCCTACTTGTATATCAATTATTTTAAGACTTTGTAATAAATTGTCCATTTAATGAAAATGTCAAGTCCACCAGGTGCAAAAATGTCTACATATCCTTGCCCTAGGTCTTTTTGTCCTCGATAGGGTTTTTTATCTTTTAAAATATTATGAGCATGCCCTAGTTTTTATGTTCTCATGTTAATTTTTGAGGCACTTAAAGCTTTCATATGTGCACGTAGTCATTTGTCTTCCTTAGTGTTCACTGAATCTCGTTAGGTTTGTTAAGTCCTTTTTCATTCAGTGAACAAGCGACAAGCCTTGGATTTCATTTCATTTTCTTTAGTTGCGTAATCTCCAATTAAGTTGGTGGTTAGTGAATCCATCCAGTGACTTGGTGACAATGCTATCTCTAATTCTTGTGATTCCTGGTGGTTTCCTCTAAACATCTAGCGACCCAGTGCAACAATTTTCTCCCATTCGCTTAATATGACGATGAAGTAAGAAAATATTCAGCGATCAAGTGCAAGTCGTCGATTGATTTCTTAATCAATGGTTGCTATTATATCTCAAGCATGACTTTGTAGTTAGTGATTGATATGGAGATTTAGTGGGGCAGTTATCTTGTGATCTCTAAGTCTTGGTGGCTAGCAAGAAAAAATTCAGCAATCAAGCGAATGAAGTGTTCGCTTGATCTCCAAGACCTAGCAATTAAGTGTAAAACATCTGGCGATTCAACGACAAGTTATAAAAGGGTGCCAATTTCTTTAGTCACATGATCTCCAAATATTGGTAAACAGTTAATGACTTTGTGTCCAATGATCAAGCGACTAAAGGTTTTGGCTTGATCTCATGATAAAATTTTTAAGTCTTGAAACATTCGGTGATTCAATGAAGATCCATGGATGGTATTTGAAGATCAACGATCAGTGTTTGATCTCAGGATTAGACCAAGGGTAAGGACTTTATCTAGCGATTAAGAGATAATAGTGTTTACCGAGTCTCATAATATAATCAAGGTTATTAAAGATACTCAAAGATCATGAGAACACATTTTTCGTTGGATCTCAAGATTAAACTTGAGTTAAGTAAATCATTTAGAGATTTTGAGAATGCTTTTAGTTGCCTGATCTCGTGATATAACCGAAGTTAAAGAAATGATCTGGAGACTTAGCGAACACATTCAGTTGTTGAATATAAGAAAGGAACTATGGTTAAGTTAAAGTTTATGAGATTTGGAGAAAGCTTTCAGTTGCTAAATCATGAGATCAGATGAGTTAAGGAAAAAGTCTGAAATTTATATGAGGACCATTGATACAGATAAGATCGGATGACAATCTCTTGATCTCTAAATAAAACCATGAGTTAAGAAAACATTTTGAGATAAAGAGAAACCTTTAGTCACTTGATCTTTGAGTTAAATCATAGTTAAGTAAATCATTTCGAGATCAAGAGAGACCTTCAGTCGCTTGATCTCCAAATAGCTCCTGGTGAAGTTTGCATTAATGAAAAAGAGAAAAGAGTTGTTATTACGTGGAAAGGTACTCTGCCAGGATGGAAAAAGTGAGAATACCAGCCAATCAGATCATAACTGAGGGTTTTTATCAGTTCTCAAGGGTTTTAAAAGGATGTCACAGTAATCATTCTTTTTTCTTCTCAGCAAATTTTTAAAGGCAAACTGTCAACATCTCACATTACAACTAGCTCTATTTAAAATTTGGTGTTATGTAGAGTTGAATGCTGAGATGACTCAGGGAAGATTTGCAGTGATCTTAATAATTCCTATGCATTAAATGAGTAATGATATATAGGCAAGACATTCTTTCATTAACACTTATAAGTTTTTAGAAAGCAATTGAGAATTTTAAAGCTATAGTAATGTTTGTTTGAGCAGAATGAATTTGTAGAATTCAGAGGTGTCCAAAATTGCAAAATGAGTCAACCAAAATCAAGTTGAGCTTCATCCAGTGGGGAGACTATGGAACAAGGTGGCGAGGATAAGGGGAAGCCCAATTTCTTAGAAGAGTTTGTCAAATTGCTCCCTGGATCAAATCAAAATAGAAAGGTTAGTGATGAAGTCTTTCTTGACTATATGGTAGATTGTATAGATCCTATTACTCATTCATGTTCTAGCTACATGTTATTCAACTACTTCTACAATAACCATTCCAAAGCTATCCCCATTTGCAATGCATGGGTTTTAGGCATGGCTAAGTTAATTGTTCCTTATGTCTTCGTAGATGTTGACCTCATAATTGATTTAGCTAGGCTTTATGACCCCATATCAAAAACCGTCAAAAAAAGTGACCAATCAGCCTTAGTGACTTTGGATAGATGATCTTTCATGAAATATTTTGATTTATATTCTTCATCCTCCACAGATATAGACCTAAGGAAAGAGAAAGAGAAGTATGCAAGTCAATTAGAACTTGTAAAATCCTAGATGGTCATGCATATCCCTAGGACTGGCAAGTATATTGCCCCTCTCCCAACATATATGAATGCTCCCTAAGAGTATAAAGCCCTCAATTTCTATATGAAATATCTAGCCTATGGGTTCTGTTGAGTTTTAGGGATGGATGGAGATGCAGAAATGATGCTAGAATATATCTTGATGATTATCCTGGACATCCAGAACTCACATGCAAATACAAATTATAATTACATTTAATATGTAATCGACAGAATTCATGAAGGCTTGATGATGATTAAGGAGGACAAGAAGCCAACAAGGTTCATGCATTATTGCCTCTTAATGCATTTGATTCTATACTTAATTGTTAATAGTTTGGATATGCATATGCTAAGGCCTAGGATAATGTTTGAGGGACAACCCAATCTAGTGCAGTATTGGTTGTGGTTATTGAATTATACTTCAAATGAAAATGACTTTTGTGCTTTCCAAAACTGGATAGTTTTTCCAATTTTGAATTTGTTGGGAACCAATATAACAAGGCTACTGATTAGGTTGTTAAGGCTTCTTAGGCCCCAACAATATGTTGATAAATGGAAAGCAGGCCATAATTGGAGTGACTTTTACTTGGGTGAGAATTTCACACTAATCAGAGTATATGGATGCTCACAACCCCCACACATACTCCCAAAGTATGTGCCTCCAAGAATTACCCAATTAGAATTCATTTGGCAGATGATATGGACAGACAAAGAGCACTTGGCACCTCATAGAAAAGGGAATTTTACTCCATGATAGTTCTGGGTAGGCAAATTCCTGATTGGTAAAAGGGCATTACCTTAGCTTAGCACATGGCTAAATCATTTCAGGATGATTTCTAGTACTTGCAGGTATGTGGACTCTGAAATCTTTATTAGGATTGCTAGAATGACACTAATCCCCAACATTGGTACAATCCGGGAGCATGAGGGGTGTGATGAGGAGGATGTGGTAAGAAATTTATTGGATGAAGATGAGATTGGTAGGAGACTTACCAAGTTTTATGACATTTTGAAATTAGAGGCTCAACTCAAAAAGGCTAAAATTGCCTTTGGAGGTTTTTTCCCTAACCTCCCATACTTGAAAAGAATTGACAGAATGATAGAAATGCATGGTACCCTATCTAACCAATTAGATCAAATTAAAGAGAAAATGGATGTGAAAAAGGATTATTCTTCTTTTGACTATGAAGAATACACTAATGAATCACATGAAGGTGATAGTCCACCCCAGGTTAATGAAAACCCTATCATTGATATAAGTCAGGATGCACTTGAGGTAGAGGATGTCTTTGAGCCTCCATAGAAGAAACAAAGACTTGAGGAAGGAGAGCCCTCTAAAAGAAAGAAACAAAAGAAAGAAGCTAATAGGATTGTAGCCTTAGTGCCTAGTGATAGATCATATCATCACCATTTGAGGAAAACCATCAGAGAAGGAAAGAAGGTGGCCACACAAGAAGAGGTGGAGTTTCCCCTACCACTTGGTAAGGATGAAAGGGAAATATATCAAGATGAATTTCTTAGTGATGATCAGTTCATCAAAAGTGAAGAATTTAAGAACTTCCTAATATGGAGGAAGCAATAGGAGATTGCTAAAACACTACCTGAGGGCACTGACCCAAATGATGAAGCATTGAAGGTCTTAGCTACCTATGATCTAGAGTCAAAGACTATCTCTATTGAAGATGCCAGGAACTGGTCAAATCCAACAGGATGCTCCTAGTTCTAGGATGGGATCTAACATCAGCCTTCATAATTGATCAAATTATAAGGCAACCTTAGGGAAATCTTTCCCATAAAACCCAGGTTGGAGATATGATCAAAGGATGTGGGCACAACCCCAAATCACAGGCTCTAGCAATGTGGTCCCTTGCACCAAGAACTCAAAAACCTTCCCTAGTCAGTGTAGAGGAAAAAATGGAGGGGAATCAAATCATATGGATTGTCCAAAACACCAGTGATCTGGAGGTGTTTAAAGCAGTGACCCATTTTGCACATCTAAATGAAGCTAAGACAACTCAACTATAAAATAGGTATGCAAAATTATTTGAAAATACAATGACCATAGCAAAGGACATAGACAGAGGACTAATGAAGATAAAGGCATTAGAGGATGAGCTTGAAGAAGAAAAAGCTAAACTTGAAGAGGCCTCTAAGGTAGCTCCTCCTCCAGTCCTACAAATTGAAGCTGCAGTCCAGTCAGTGGCAGAATTTCCTATTGAATTGGCAAAAGAATTAGAGAAAGACAAGTTGGATCTAGCCCTAAAGGCCCTCTCTAGCATCATAAACTACAGGTGTGAAGTGATAAAAGGTAAAATAGATTCAGTCTATGATTATTACTCTGTGCTACAGAAGACTAATGAAAGTATCAAGGATGCTATGGCTACCCTAGAGCCACTGTTAAATATATGGTCTACTAGAGGGGGCCTTTTTGAGAAACTTGAGTTATTGCAAGCTCATAGGACAAATATTCTAGAATCAATTACTAAGGTGGGAGAGAAGATAGAGAAAATTGGTACAACTTGGGGATTCTTCAAGGGCAAGGCAAATCAGGTAAGAGCCAAAATGAATATGTTTGGCCTAGATTTTAGCAAGTTCCTCCCTCCAATTTGCAAAAATGATGGTAACATCATAGAATTTGAGGAGTGGAATTCAAGTATGAGTCAGTTGGTGATTAGGCAGGAGGCCTTTTTGAATAATGATGGATCCTTAGATATTGATAGGTTCAACAACATTTTGGATGACATGTTCAAAACTAAAAATGAGTGTACCAAATTTTTTGTTGACACAAAGGCCATCAATGACTCAAGATGGGACAAACATGTCAAACTATTGCAAATCTTGAAAGTATACACCTGAACTTCAAAGGAAGAGGTTGCTACATGGGACAAAAGCACTAAACCTAAGAAGAAGAAACCATCAACAATTGATGTAGAAGAAGTGGAAGAAGAGTGAATTCCAACATTGCACCTGATCTATGAGCACATGGAGAGTAATTATTATAAAGAGGATGATGTAGGTTAGCCGGATGGTGGTCATCATTCACACAATAACTTTTTACAATTACTCTGAATACCAACAGACAAAGGTGCCACTCAAGGGGATTCACTATGAGAAGAAATAGTTTTATGCCACCATTTCCCCCTTTTTCTGTTCAATTTAAATATATTTTGTATTCTAGTGCAAGTAACTATCATTAGCCATTCGAAACTTGTTGCATCCTTCTTTTAAGGATTCCAAGATGGCTAGTATATATAGGAAGTTTCATGTTTTGTAAAGGGTGGTGGAATACTTATTGTAATAGGAGTTTTTGCATCTATTGTTTTGATTCTAAGAAATCTTAGTCTCTGAATGTACTTATATAGAAGATTTATCAATGAAAATATACTGAAATTCCTTGTATATGTTTTGTTGTCTTCATGTGTGAATTTGGATTTCTTTATGTGTCAAATTTGTAAGGCATTTTTGATACATCATCTGCAAGGTAGATAGTGGGGTTAAAACTTAAGTTTCTTTCAAGGGAAGGGTAAATCTTAAGTGAGGTCTCAGAGAATTCATAACCTATGCAAGAATTTGATGACAATATGTATACATGAGAGGGTAATTTGTAAGGCATTTTATCTGGGTTTTAGGGTTATTTGATTTGAATGTTTTCTATAGATGTGTGTTTTAGTTGACTCTGATGCCCTAGGATTCAGCACTGGTCATTGTTTAAGTGACATAGTTTTCACCATCAATCAAATGAATAACAACCTATTTTAAAGTTTTATCTAAACAAAGTTATATGTTTATGTATGTATCAAGCATACAGATAACTATTGTGATTTTTAGAGAATTAAATATGATAGGTATACCCACCTCTAGCTGAGAGCTCAAAGTGAAGAAGGATCCAAATCCTTAATACCTTAGTGTTTATTATTGACAGATGCATCTATTAGGACTACAAGAGTTAAGTATCAGAAGTTTTCTGATTAGTTTTGATCATCTGCAGTTTTAGGTACTAACAGACTAAATATAAAGGCCACAAATGATGACACCGGGCCTATGTAATCAAATAAATTATTGGATTGCAGAAATAACAAATGGACACACTTAGAAATAAGTGCTTACCTCAATTTTAAATGAAATTGAAATAACATAGGACCCATATTTTAATTTAGGTGTCTATTAAGTGCCATATGAAATCTCATTATGTGTCATATGAAGTCCCATTATGCATGCTAAGATGAAAACACACTAAGTTAGGCGCTAAACAATCATGAAATTGTACACTCCAATATGGTGCTCACAATTTATGATGATACATATAGTACTTAAAGATCTTTAAAAAAATATTATATATAATAAAATAATATTATATTCTTCTTTTATAAAATGTAATCATATATATATATATGTGTGTGTGTGTGTATTCTTATTATAAATAATCTTGGTATTAATAATTTTATATAAAATAAGAATATATATATATATATACATAATTTTATTTTTCACACACATATGTTCCTATATATATGTGTGTGAAAAATAAAATTATGTATATATATATATATTAATATATATAGTCTTATTATTTATATAAAAGAAATGAAATGATATAAAAAAGAATAAGGATATATATAAAATTAAATATAAGAAAATAAATAAATAGAAAAAACAAATATAATATAAAATAAGATTGAAAACAAAAAGACAAGAAGGTAATAATGAGAATGAAACTACAAAAGCAACCAAATAAATAAAAAGAGGTATGAATAAAATAAGATTTTATAAAAATATAAAATAAATAAATAAACAAATATAAATAAAAAAGGACTAAAACAAGAAGATAATAAGATAACAAAGAAAAGAAAACCACAAAAGTAAAAAAATAAGAAAGTCAAACAAACAACAACTAAATATACAATGTAAAGTGAAAAATTAAACAATAAAGAAAAAGAAAAAGCAAGACAAAGAAACTCAACCTCATTTTCTTTTCTTTTCTTTTCTTTTCTTTTGGTTCTTCCCTTTTTTGTTGTCTAGTATTTTGCTTTATTTTTATTTTTTTTAATTTAGTTTTTTTTTTTTTACTTTTTTTTTTTTATAGTTTATCATTTCATTTTTTTTTATTTTCTTTTCTTTTTTATCTTCTAGTCTTCTTGTTTTGATTTATTTTTATTTCCTTTTATTTTATATTTATATATAATCTTATTGTATGCATGCCTCTTCCTATTTATTTGTTTGTTTTGTAATTTTCTTCTCATTATTATCTTCTTGTCTTTTTATTTTGGGTCTTTTTTTTATTTTATTTTTAATCACTTATTTTCTTATATTTGATTTTTTTTATATCTTTATATAATCTTATTTCTTTTATATGGATAATAAGAATATATATATTAAAATAAGATTATATATAAGATAAGACCATTTGTTGGATTTCATAACTTGGCACACATTCCATGTGACATGTTGGTACGATGTAATATTTAAAGACATTTAATGTATACTGAACTTAAGAAGGTAAATGTAGGAAAAAGAGAATAATTATGTTGTAGGAGTTCATTATCTAAAAAAGCTTGACCTACCAAAGAATATCAATGATTACCTAATTATGCTATACCAATGCAAGATGATTCAAGCTACTTCGTCCATTGACCTTTTCTCCTTTTTTTCTACTATCTCTCTTCACCATTTTCTATCATTTTGCTTCCCATATATACCATCTCTGTCATAAATGGATTTCCCTTCACGTCAATCTATCTTAGATGCAGGCATTTCTCCCATGGAAGTTGTTTTTATTTTTTCTTCGTGTCATGTAGATAATCGAACGATGATCCATTCAAAATGTATTCATAAACCAATAGAGGATCTGAGGTTTCCAAAAAACAACCCAGTAACAACACCACATTTATATGATTGATTTGGCTCAAAATAAAAACCTCATTAATAAATTGGTTGATTTGTTTGGAATCAACTTTCTTTGACCTCTTCACAGCCACAACAAGTCCATTGGTGAGATTGCATTTGTAAACAGTGTCATATCTACCAAATGCCATGATCAAACTTTGAGTGAACTTCTTGATCTCATTCAAAGAGAAGAGTTTCACAACTTCTACTTCTTGTGATGAAATTATTTTTTTCCAACTGATCTCCTCTTTTCTTTTTGAAATTATTTTCCTTGTCAGGCTTAGATTTGCTTAGCTTCAAAATCCCTAAGAGGTTGTTACCATCGAGTAGCACCACTATTAGTGTCCCAAATACTCCTTCCTTCCATCATGCTTTAATGCATATTGATAACCTATCCCAGGCTCCCATTTGGGGCACAAGAATAAGGACACTAGCAAATAACTTGAATTTTTACTTGTAGAATTGCATTTGTTAGGAAGTTTTGAAGGCCTCTTCAATAAATCCATTCTATGCAAAAATTTTATTCAAGTTTTTCACATCTCCTTGAGGCATTCTACCAAAAAATTATATTCCCCATTTGTACCTTCACAATTGACATACATTTCTAGCAAGGTCGTTACAACCATAACTGATAATTTCCTATATTAATATGTTGCCTTGATGGTAGTATTTGTCCCTTTTTCTATCTCTGCAATTTTAATTTTATCTCTACAACCTTCACCAACATACTTTGTGCCTAATCCAAAGAGATTTGAAACAAAATTACAACTTTATTGGATAAAGGATATAGATTTTTTAATCTTTACAACTGCCCTAGTAGACACATGTAAAATGTGGAAGTACAGAAAATGCATGTCAATTGTTTGACAAAATACCTGCAAAATGATGTCACCTCATGGGATGCTATGATTGTAGGATATTCACAAAATAGATGCATTTCTTATTATTTTAGTGTAGATTTAAGAGTTTTTCAATATTGTCCATATTGTAGAGTTTACTTTAGCGGCATGAATATTTGCCAACTAGTAAATGTTTCACGTCGGTGACCCAAAATTTGGCAAATAAACTATACCAATCAAGGTGGCCACTTTTCCCAGACTTTATAGATATTCAGTCCAATGCACGACCGAATCACCCATCATTTTATGTAATTAATTGTATATCTATGAATATTTTTCCAATAGATTCTACTTTTTCCACACGATAACTTCAATATTTTCATGTACACTTTCTGAAGTTGTCTTAATAGAAGACCATAGTTCGCAAATAGCCATATAAATATCTATTGGCCAGGAGGACCCAATTTGCTTGGCATTTTGTAGAAGCATGTCTCAATTCACACCAATTTTTGTCAACCCTATTATAATTGCCAATTAATTGGACGGTTCTTAATCACCTCAAAAATTACATAAGACATGTTATAGTTAAGTGGGATTCGCTAAGTTTTTGTATACCATATAAAATTCCTACAAAATTTTCCAAATAAGGATTGGTATAAATATAATCAAAGATCAATTTTATTTTACACAATTTGGTCAATTCTAAGCTCTCAATTGGGATCAACGATGAAGTTTTAGACCAAGAAAAAGCATTGTTGTTGATTGCATTGGCAACTGCTAATGACGTAAAGGTTATAATATTATTTTGAATTCATCTCTATCTATTTGCAATTTTGAGTTCATTCTTATTGAGTTGGGACCCGTCAGTGGTCACCTAGGAGACCTTAGACATGATGACATCTACATTGTAGTGTTGGATTATGGAGGCGGGGTGAATCAGTAATCCTTGATTCTGTGTACCTTAAAAACTTTCTTTGATTCAACTTGGTGTCAACTCGATGAGACACACTTTAACATTAACCATTAATAGTAAATAACATTTATCAATCAACAATAACATTCACATTAATCATTCAACACATATAACACCAATATTTGACAAGGAAACCCAATTTCGGAAAAACAATTGTGGGAATTGTCACCGACTAAAGAAAATACTCTTCTGAAGTATGCTCAGTTAAAAGCCAGTATGGTTAAAGATTACAATACACATTGTTAAATGTGACCATGTTAGGGATTTGCCTCAGATGTGTTAGGATCTTCACCTTATTAGGAGTGGTTTGGTTAAAGGTCTTCAAACACTCTTTAGAATGTTATCTTTTGCAAGGATTTTACAATAAGATTGTTAAGTCCACTCGGTTAAGAGATTTTTTTGTTACAAATGTTAATAAGAAACAATGAATAAATTGACCTGTAAATCCGTAACTAGCTTTTGCATAATCAGATCCCTTGTGTCCTATGTATCTTCACTTCAATCCTTCACTTTCCACTGGCTTCAACATTTCATCAAATTCAGCTTTTTGACTCAGAATTCAACTTTTCCTTCTTCATTGCATCAGTCGATGACTCATCAACCCTTCAAATTTCTAGCCATTTGTTCATACAAATTCATCCTTTCTATAGAATTTTTTTTCCCTCTTAATCTCCTTTATTACATTTTCCTTTCGTTAATCTTTGTCATCCAATTAACTTCACAAACTTGTTCATTGAATTTAGATCTCAGTAAAATGTTTTATCATCACCTCGAAACTTGAAATTTCTTGGAACTTATTCCTTCTCTTTTTGCCGATTAGATCTATACCATAGATCATCACCTTGAATTTTCCTAATCATAGACCTCTCCAACTAACTCTTCCTCATCATCAGAATCTTCCAACTCATCATAGCTCATCATTAAATGTCGTTCAAATCCTTGTATTTAATTTTTGTTCCTTTCTCAATGGTTAACTCTTTTCTTTCAACTGAATTTTGGTTAACTTCTCATGGTGACAAAAACCTTCTACTTGGTGTCTTGAGTTCCTTTTCCTTTACCAAAACTTACTTTCCTTTTATCGAATGACTTTTCCTACTTGGTAGCCAAATAATTTTGCTTACCGACTTGACTAATCTTCTTTATCGACTTGATATAATCAAATGTTTGGTAGAAAATAATTATATCAACATAACCTTATCATTTTTTGATTTGTATCAGTTTCCCAATTAAATTCTTCAACTTCAAAACATCTCACTTCTTTTTCTTCTTCTTAACTTATTCAGCTTATATCATACTCCGAGTGATATGGAAAAATAATATAAATTAGACATCAATTGCTTGACATCAACGACAAGATAATAACTTATCTAATCATTCTATAATATTTTATAACTCTAATCATAATCAATCTTCATCATCATCACCATCAGTTATAGTAACATGTAGGTCGTAGGGCCAATGAATCATATAGTCTATATTACTTCTTCAACAAGTTGATATTTTTTTGCAGCCTTTATTTCATTGGAGAATCAAGATGTCAAATAGGAAGAAGGGTAGGACTCCTGCATGTGGGGAAGGCCAAGAGAGGCCAACAAAATGCATAACCTTATCATTTTACTTTTGTGTTGGCAAATTTTTTGGTGAAAATTAGGAAGATTCACAACCTATACCACATATTGAAGTAGGTTGTGCATTAGTACCTACATCATCACAAGTACAAGTGCATGATTCACAACCTACACCAGATATTGAAGAAGGAAACAAACCTGATATCTCAGATCATGATGAACTTGAAGAATATTTTCTAGTAGATATCCAGGGTAGCACTAGCCAGAATGATATAATCAACTTGGGTGAGAATGCCACAGATGATGATAATTCATAGAAGGGGAAGGGAAAATCCAAATAAAAAGGGATCAAGAGTGGGATTTGTCAAGGAATTTTTAAATTAAATGGGTGTCAAATTATCCATTCATTGAACCAATGGAGAATCCAATTGAAGGTCAACCTATGATAGAATGCAGGTGTAAGATTTGTACTTGGAAACATAACAAGGAAAAGAGGTTGCGGCTAAAAATTGACACCATAAAAAAGCATATGGGTAAAGTTTACGAAAAAAGATAGAGTTTAAAAATCAGTGGTAAGATGGAAAACAAAGGAGGAATGTCAACATATGGTGAATATTGAAGAGTTTTATTTTTAGGAGAAAATATTGACGAAGCCTACTGAAGTTAAAGGTTCTCTTGAAGCTATTCTTGGAAAAACAATGCAAGTAGAACAACTGGGAAAAGTTGTTCAATTAAGTGTTGTTTTTTATATATTGAGAAGAGGGCATGCTATGATAGACTACCCATGAATGACTTCTTTATTACACTTTTGGAAAATTCCTAACTATCCTAACAGTCACTAGTCAATAAACAATGGATAGGAATTGGTAGTTGTCTTGCTGAGGTTGAAAAAGATGTAAATGAAAAAATAAGAGTCAAAATTTATTGCATTGTCTTTAGAAGAAGATACAACAATAGATAATACTTTGTGGGTATGCGTACATGTTTATACTATACAAAATCATGTTTTCCAACCTCATCTATTATATGTTGCTAAAATGAAGGATACTGTGACAATGAAATTTTTTATTTCAACTAATAAGCGTTATTTAATTGAATATGGAGGTATGGATGACATAACAATTGCCAAAAAGTTGGTGTATGTTGGAGCGGATGAAGCTTTAGTAATGCAAGGTCACATGAATGGTCTTTGCACAAAGATGAAAACTTATTGTACACCCTACATTACTGGCATTCACTGCATTGCCACAAAATAAATCTAGAAATTAGAATTGTGAGCAAACATGCTCTAGTAAAAAAGTTGTAGATTTAGTTAGAGAGCTCTACTTATACTTTTTTTGAAGTCACAAATAATTTATGGAATTTCAACACTTTTCCAATGGAATAACCGATGGGAATAAGCTTCTGAAGCATAATGATACCAGCTGGACCAGCGCATCAAGTTTTTTTCAGAGTATCCATCATTGATTGGACTGTTTCACACAAATCACGATGAATTAGACCAATTAAAATTTCCTGACCTACTTCAAAGATTTTCTCAACCAATATTATCTGATGAAATTTTTTCTAAGTGGCAGACACACACAGATTTGAACAATCTTGATAACATTTTATAGATTGGTGAAAATAGGAGTTATGTGCTAGTGTATGTAGAGTTGAGATACCAATGCACTACTTTTCCATGATCAAGCCTAAGGAACCAAGAAAGCGCCCCATGAAGCAACTAGAAAGAGTTACAAGGGAAGAGTTTAACAAGATCATTGAGTACTTTGTAACTACTTTTGTGAAGGAAATTTCCTATTATCTTTCCTCATAGATTAGAATGAGATTCCCTTCTGAGAAACTACTTGAAGCCATTTCTATTGTGTTTCCTCAATATTGGAATCTCAATAGTTCAACTAATTGTCAAGATAAGCTACTAAATTTGATAAAGCAGTTTTACAAATATGAAGAATTCAATGGAGTAAATATAAATGGAGTTTTAAATGAAACTCTTATTAGAGATCAATCAACCCATTTTGTATACACTATGAGGGGAAAATATAAAATAATGGAGAACCCCCATGAAGAGGGATCAGTAAGAAGGATTTGGATAAATCTAGGTCAGAGCGAACTACTGTGTGATTCAATATCATAATATTTCAAGATTTTTTATTTATGTATTAGCATTATATTAAGTTTGGTGGTGGATGAGAGAGTTTTCAGTGCTTCGGGGTTCCTAAAATCAAAGCTAAGAAACAAAATAGATAAGAATTTGGAAAATTGGTTGAGGCTCTATACATCTAGGTATGGTGTCCATAGTTTTCCTTATGATGGGGCACTGCAAATATGGAGGTCTAAATGTGAAAAGAGGGTTGGGAAACACTTCAAACTAAAATGGGACAATTGGAAATGCCAGAAAGAATGGCATCAAGTTATGTACTGGTAGCATTGAGATGTAGTTAAGCGAAAATATACAAACTCGGAGTGAAGAAAACATAGACAAGATTTTATTACTACATAAGTGCATAAAAAAATAGACCAAAATTTTCTCTAATTGACCTTCCACACCTCTTCGGTGTACCGATTGCACACGAAGGTGAGATTTCTATTTATATTTCATTTGAATACTAAACAGAATCAAAAGGAATAAAATATTTATCATTGTAAGGTAACATGTTATGTATATTGATATTGTCTTTGATATTTATCATTGTCAATAATTCAATCATTGTCACATAATTAGTTTTGTCAAAGGGTTTGGCATAACATGGCCTATTTTCCTATGAATTTGACAACCTTCTCAGTGGCCTTTCTAGTCACCATTGTAACAAAATCAAATGTCTAGATAGTCAAGTTAAAAAACATTTTGGGGAGACATTCAACATTTATATTGACATGTGGCATGACTAATTCTATCCATCAAATCAAGTTCACAATGATTTGAATTAAGACCAATTAACATCATTTTCTATGTCAAGTTAAATCTAAGATATTCATCAAATTCATAATATCATCAACTTTATGCTTGGATTATCAATCTTAGAATCAAGTCTCTCCGTCCTCTTATTAATTTTTCCATGAAAATGGTTATAATGATTAATACATGTTGTTGCCCTTAACTAATTATTTATTGTAACTTTTGATAAATAAACATAATTATTTTACTAATAAATATCAATATTTATTCTTATTAATTGTCAATGTTAAATTTCCACAATCTATAGTATTGTTCAATGCAATTTTTAACTAATTTTTTAAATATTTATTTGTATAGATTTATATCGACTTAATAGTCTGATTTCCTATTATCTTAATGTTAGCTTGTGGTGACTGATCAGGAAAGTACTATCCAGGAAAGTACTATACATTTTTTTGAGGCTGACATATTTTCAGCTATTTTTGGGCCAACATATTGTAACTCATTATAACCCTAAAGCGGAAAAATATTGTATAATATGGCTTAGGGATTTCATAATGTATGATTTTAGTACTTGCGACGGAATTGAGCTGTAAGGGATTAGAGATTGTAATCAGGTTGTAATCACTGGATAATAATAATATTGGACTTGTTGTTGGTAGACGTAGCCCAGGGATTGGGTGAACCACGTTAAATCTTTGTGTATTGTGTTCTTGTGTGTGGTTTATTGTTTTCTGATATTGGTTATATTTGCATGTAATTGTTATTTTTGTCTTGTTAATCCTAACAAGTGGTATCAAAGCAAGGTTGTTTTTTAGTTATCCTCTGTAGGAAGATATTACAGTTTAGTGGGAGTCTCACGGTTGAGTGGGAGCAATGGTAGATGAGGGTATGTTAAAGGTTGACAATTTTAATGGGCAGAACTTTCAGTTATGGAAAATGCAAATGGAGGACTATCTCTATCAGAAGGATCTATGGCGGCCGTTGGAAGGAAAAGCCAATAAACTGGCAAGCATTTCTGATGAGGACTAGACAATTCTTGATAGAAAGGCTCTTGGTAGTATTTGATTATGCCTGGCACAATCGGTGGCATTCAATATTACACAAGCAATGAAAACTGAAGATTTGATGAAAACCCTAGTGAAGTTGTATGAAAAGCCCTCCGCTTCAAATAAGGTATTTCTCATGAAGCGTTTGTTTAATATGAAAATGGTGGAAGGTGAGTCATTTGCTGATCATTTAAATGAGTTTAATACAATTACCAGTCAATTAACTTCTGTCAATATTATTTTTGATAAAGAAGTCAGGGCTCTCTTGATTTTGTGTTCTTTGCCTAAAAGTTGGAATGGTTGTTAGTAATTTTGTTTCTAGTTCTAATACCCTAAAATATGATGATGTTATTGGTGTTATTCTAAGTGAGAAAATTCATAGGAAAAGCTTAAGTGGATCCACATCAGGTAGTGTCTTAAACGCACAAAGCAAGGGTAGAACCAATGAGAGAGGAAACAACTCTGGAAATCATGGGAAATCAAGAGGAAAATCAAAGGGAAAGAGGTCTGAATCCAAAAGGCCAAATGATTGCTGGTCCTGTGGAAAAATAGGTCATAAGAAGAAAGATTGCTGGTCTCGGAAGAATAAAGGAGACAAACAAGAAGGTAACAAGGAGGTAAATATGGTAAGTAATAAATTTGAAGAGGATGCTTTGATTCTTTCTTTAGAAAGTATTGATGATTCATGTGTTTTAGATTTTGGGGCTTCATTTCATGCTACACCCCATAGAGGTTACTTTCTTGATTATGTCCAAAGGGATTTTGGGCTAGTTTATTTGGGAGATAATGAACCTTTTCAGATAGTGCGAAAGGGAAAAATTAAGAATAAGTTGCCAAATGGGAATCATTGGCTACTACAAGAGGTAAGACATGTTCCAAGGTTGAGTAGGAATTTAATTTCAGCAAGGCAACTGGGTGATGAGGGTTGCACAGTTACTTTTAATGATAGAAATTGGAAGGTTTCAAAAGGTTCCTTAGTAATAGAAAAAGGTGTGAAAGTAGGCACCTTATATCTTTGTACATGCCATACTGTTCCTTCTACTTTAATTATTTCAGAAGATAATGAATGTTCAGGAACAATGGCTGTAATTGAGCAGAAAGAACATCAAACCATTGTTGTAGATTCTAACATAGCACTGTGGCACAACAGACTCAGGCACATGAGTGAAAAAGGTATGAAATTACTTCATTCAAAGAGAGTTTTACCTGGTCTGAAATGTGTCAATATGGATTTTTGTGAGAGTTGTGTGTATGGAAAACAAAAGAGAGTTAGTTTTGAGAAGAGTGGGAAGGAAAAGAAAAATGAGAGATTAGAGCTTGTGCATACAGATGTATGGCGACCACCTCAGGTATCTTCTCTTGGTGGCTCTTTGTATTATGTTACATTTATAGATGATGCAACAAGAAAAGTATGGATTTATTTCCTTAGACAAAAATTTGATGTACTTCAAACTTTTAAGAAATGGAAATGCTTGGTTGAGAATGAGACTGGTAAAAGTTTAAAATGTCTTAGATTTGATAATGGTGGTGAGTATTGCAGCACATAATTTGAAGATTATTGTTCCTCTAATGGTATTCGTAGGCAGTAAACTGTACCAAGGACTCCACAAGAAAATGGAGTGGCTGAACATATGAACAAGACAATAATGGAGCATGCAAGGAGTATGAGGTTGCATGCTAGGCTGCCCAAAAACATGTGGGAAGAGGCTATGAACACTGTTGTTTATTTAATCAATAGAGGGCCCTCCACTCCTTTGGATTGTGGTATTCCAGAGGAAGCATGGAGTGGTAAGAAGGTGAGTTATTCTTTTCTCAAAACCTTTGGTTGTGAAGATTTTGCACATATAGATTCTGAAAATAGAACCAAGCTGGAACTTAAGTCAAAGAAATGTGTATTTGTTGGATATGGCATTGATGAATTTGGTTATAGGCTTTGGAATTTTGAAAATCATAAAATTGTAAGAAGCAGGGATGTCATATTCAATGAGAAATTATTGTACAAAGATTTGTTGCAACAACATGAGAAGAAAGAAAATGACTATGTAGTACAGGATGATACTCCAAAAGATGATGTTCCAATAGTTCCTTATGCTCCGCAACAATAGCAATAACAAATACCACACACCCTAGTGAATGTTAGATGGTCAACAAGGCTAATTAGACCTCCAGAAAGATTTTCTCCATCTTTGTATTCTATTTTGTTAACAGATGCTGGTGAACCTGAATGTTATAATGAAGCTGTGTAGGTGGATACAAAGATTTAGTGGGAGTCTACAATGACAGAGAAAATGGACTCCTTGCTGAAAAAACACACTTGGGATTTATGCAAGTTACCTGTAGGTAAAAGGGCTTTACAAAATAAATGGGTTTACAGGCTGAAAGAAGAGGATGGAGGTAAGAAAATATTTAAAGCCAGGTTAGTTGTAAAAGGATTTGCACAAAAAAAGGGTATTGATTTTGATGAGATATTTTCTCCAGTTGTTAAAATGAATTCTATCTGTACTGTTTTAAGTATTATGGCTACTAAATATTTTCATTTAGAGCAGCTTGATGTTAAAACAACTTTTCTTCATGGTGATTTGGATGAAGAAATATATATGGTCCAGCCACAAGGATTTGAAGTCAAGGGTAAGGAGAATTTGGTGTGCAGATTGCAGAAAAGTTTATATGGCTTGAAGCAAGCACCTCGGCAATGGTATATTAAATTTGACACTTTTATGAATGAGAATGGATACAGTCAGTGTCATTTTGACCATTGAGTTTATTTTAAGAGGTTGGATGATGACAGCTACATTATTTTATGTTTATATGTTGATGATATGCTTGTAGCTGGGTCTAACATGGATCACACTAAGGGGTTGAAATAACAGTTAGCACATTGATTTGCTATGAAGGACTTGGGGGCAACAAAACAAATCCTTTGTATGAAAATTTGTAGAGATAGGAAAAATAGGAAGTTGTCTCTATTTCAAGCTGATTATATTGAAAAGGTGTTGCAGCGTTTCTCTATGGAGAATGCCAAAGCTGTCAGCACACCTTTTCCTGGTCATTTGAAATTGACTAAGGAGATGTGTCCTAAGGCATCAGAAGAAGAGGAAAAAATGTCTAAGGTACCTTATGCTTCAGTTGTAGGGAGCTTAATGTATGCTATGGTATGTACTAGGCTAGATATTGCACACGTAGTGGGAGTCGTTAGCCGATATATGAGTAATCTTGGTATTGAACATTGGAATGCAGTCAAATGGATTCTCAGACATTTGAGAGGTGCATCCAGTAAGTGTTTACACTTTGGGGTTCTACTACTACTATACAAGGCTATGTTGACTCAGATTTGGCAGGAGATATAGATAGCAGGAGGAGTACTACAGGTTATGTATTTACTGTTGGTGGGACAATCGTGTGTTGGATTTCTCAACTACAAAAGGTGGTTGCTTTATCCACTACAGAGGCAGAGTATGTTGTTGCTGCAGAGGCAGCCAAGGAAATGGTATGGCTTCAATTCTTCATGGAAGAATTGGGACATCCATAGATGAATACTTTTTTGCATACAGATAGCCAAAGTGCCATTCATCTTGTGAAGAATTCTACTTTGCACTCAAAGACAAAACACATACAGTTGCGGTACCAATTCATTCGGTCAAGTTTTGGATGATGGGAAGTTAAAGCTGGAAAAGATTCATACAGATGATAATCCAACAGATATTTTTACAAAGGTAGTAACAAGGGAGAAGTTGAACTCATGTTTAGCTTTAGTTGGTCTTCTAGACTGAACAGAATAAAGGAACAACTGAGTCTAGGGTGGTTCGATCCAATTGGAGCCTCATATGGTAGCGGTATTGCTATAGGATCAGCCTCCAAGTGGGAGGTTTTTTATTGTGGATACTGATTAGTCACCAAGTGGGAGATTTTTAGCTTGTGGTGACTAATTAGGAAAGTACTATACACTTTTCCTCCTGACCTTGCCGGGGTTCAGGGTCGGGCTGGGCCGGCAACCTCCAAGAGCGGGGGTTCGGGGGCACAGCCCCTGAAGCAAATTTTTTTGAGGCCGACATATTTTTGGCTATTTTTGGGCTGACATATTGTAACTCATTATAACCCTAAAGTGGCAAAATATTATATAATATGGCTTAGGGTTAGGGATTTCATAATGTATGATTTTAGTACTTACAACGGAATTGAGCTGTAAGGGATTACAGATTGTAATCATTGGATAATAATAATATTGGACTCGTTGTTGGTGGATGTAGCCCAAGATTGGGTGAACCACGTTAAATCTTTGTGTATTATGTTCTCTTTTGTGTGGTTTATTGTTTTCTAATATTGGTTATATTTGCATGTAATTGTTATTTTTGTCTTGTTAATCCTAACACTTAACTTTATCTTATATTAAGTAAGAAGATAAAATGACTCAAACACAAACATCAACTTTAAATAACAGTCTTTTATTATTATTTTATTTACAAACATTGTCTTTAATAAGAAATACTCATGATTAGACATGACCATGTGAAGTTATAAACAATAACATTTAGCATATAAATAAAAATTATACTTTTATATTTACAAAAATATTCTAATTATGTTGAGAGGTGTCTATATAGCCACAATATGGATTCCAGCTCGGAGAATATGCTTCGCATATTTTGTGTAAATAAATAAGATTTGCCTACAGTTACATAAGAAATGGCAAATGGCATTCTAATAAAAAAATTTTAAAAAGAGGCCACAAAAGGCTAAATATAACTCCTTAAGCCACTTGGCAAGGAGTTCTAAATTTTTTTTTAAAAATGTGGCATCCCATGGGAGATCTGGGACCCATCTAACAAGACACGCCATGGGATTCCAGCCAACGAGATACCCCATGTGGGTCGTGGGTAGTGGGGAATCCCACTTTCTGTGATGGATCGCAGTGCAGACTATGACTGTCACAGTGGCCACATGGCAATGGGGTGTAGGGGAGCTGATGCGGGGTGGTGGCCCCGCACCCCCCCACCCAATATTTTTAAATTTTTTTTTTTTCTAAATTTTAAAACTATTTTATTTACTTACTTTTTAGTTTTTAATTTTATTTTTTCTCAAATTTAAAGCATGATCTTTATTAGCCGATAGGATTTTCCTGCAAGGTTGCTCACGTGCGGAGATCCAAATGCCTGTCTCATGCTAAAATCCACCATTTCCCTGATTTCGATCTGCAATAGTGGAAAGTGGGAAACCATGTCCAAGGATTGCACGACTGTCTGCTACACGTCTTGTGAGGGAACATAGCTATAGTACTCAAGTACCAAGCCTATTCCATATTTACCGTGTCTTGGACTATTTATCTCACATTTTTATGAATTGGACGTTTTGTTTACTCACATTTTTATCTATCCACATCATCGTTATTTGTCGTATTTTCTTCTTTATTCTATTTTTGTCTTGTTTTATTCTTTATTCATTGAGGATATTTGCTAGTTATGGGTTTCTATGTCCTCCTCTGTTCCAGATACATTTATCTATTTTTCATACATTCTATAGCATCTTAATGTTTTGCACTTTAGTAACATTATTGGAAGGAATACCCATTGGGTGTCAATACGGTATTTCAAATTAACTGGATTGTTTTCTATGTTTTTTGCAGAGTGTTGTGGAGATGGAAATTCAACAACCAAAAATTAAGTTTACTAAAATTTTAGAATAAAGATATGCAATGCCTCTCTTTGTAAGTTATATGGTTACCCTTTTTAGGAACTAAAGAGGAGGCTTATATCATTTCATGTCCCGTTGAATTTCCATGACTATATACTTTTATGTTGGCAACAATATGGAACCTATAACAATGGAGGATGCATTTTAATGAGCAGATTGATATTGAGTTGCTTCTTTTGCAACAATTAAGTGGAATTAATGGCATTATGTTCTACAATAGTTCCATTTTTAAGTCTTCCTATAGAAAGTTAATAAAAATCAAACTGTTTAATTTGCAGAATAAGCACCAGAGAGAACAAGCAAGAATAATCTCTTCCAGAATGTTGACATCTAGAATACCAAGGACAAATCCAACACTAATTCCTTGAATTTTATGAGGGCCTGTAACAAAGCCAAAAAGAACTTATGCATCTACGTAAATGAACACAAGGATTCAATATAACAAAACTAATTCCAAAATACCTTCCATTCTATTTTCCTCAAAGGATAACAAGTAGATATTTGAAGTTGTATTGTATTGTTGATCTACTTGAAAAACTAGATGGTAGTAATATTGATCTCGTAATGAAAAAATGTAAATCAATGGCTCTCAAATCAAAAATTAAAATGCCATCAACATTTTCCTGTTAAGATTAAAATTCTTTAATCGGGTATTAAAAATTTCACATTAGTGGATTGATATAATTCCTTTTGTTTGGATTAGGTAATGTTTTTTGTGAAGAATTATCATCATTTTGATTCAAGTTCTAATTTCTGGTCACAAAATTGACATCTTCCGTTCATGGAGAATATTCCAAATTTCAATGGTTAGTTGTTGGCATAAGGACTAAACTATAGTGATTATTTGCTACAAAGGATTCTTTTGCAATGACATTATGAGCCAGTCACCCATGTGGGTCTTGCATTTTGCTTTCTACTTTGTATTGCAGATTCAATGTTTGAAGGACGGTAAAGATCTTTCAGCCATGGCTTTTTTATACTTTGTTTTATATTCTTCATCATGGCAAGAGTTGTACCAGGTAGAACACAAAATCAAGAAATATAGAGTAATGGCATGATCCAAAAAAGTAAATAGAACATGTGGCATTGGTTACGGGTGCCAGCTTACTACAAATGACTTTTTTGTGTGGCATTGGGTACATGCGGCATTGGCTATGGGTGCTAGGTTACTACAAATGACTTTTCTATGACACATATATTAAAGGTGCCTTCTTTGGATTAACTTATGGCACAGAAGCTGAGTGCCACAAAGATTCCCCATCTCAACTGTCATGAGATTTTAAAAGTGAGTATTAGATTATGTTGTATGAAATTCCCATCACTTGTGTGGTATATAAAATATCTATTTTCTGAAAGGAGCATATATGCACTTTCATATGTTTACTTGAGGCCTCATCTTATACCCTTTTTCTTGAATGGGTTACATTTCAAGCCGATAATTATGTATAGTATATACATTTTGTTTAGTCTAGAAGGGAATGCCCATAGTTTTCCTATGTGTGTTTTGGGTTCATCATGCATATTCTCTCAAAGTTGATTTCTCTATAATTTACTCTTTTTCGAGCCATATTTGTGCACTATATATACATTTTGTATTTTTTAAAAGAGTATGCCCACAATTATGCTTACTTAGATTTTATATCTTGCAAGTTTTCTAAGACTCAAATTTCTCCTTAAGTTACTCTTTTGGAACAATTTCTTGCAGTAAAGTGGTAAAAACCAATTCAGGAACTAAGGTTAAGAAAAATTGCTAAAAATCCTAAAAATTGGCAACTAAGCTAAAGATTTAATCTTTTAAAAGGTTGAGTATTACAAAATGTTCCAAATTTTATAAACTAGCAACTGAACCAAATATTTGATATTTTTTGAAAAAACATATTCCAACAAAATGATAAAATCTCAAAGATTAGTAGCTAACTTCAAGATTTCATCTTTTCTATAAAAAACTATTAAAAAACCTAACAATTGTCAGATAAGCTAGATTTAATTTATGAAGATTTGGTTTTTCCCCAAATACATAATGTTCTAAATCCTTAAAAGTGGCAAAGTTGCTGAAGATTTTTAATTTACAGAGTCAAATCCAAAATCTTTTAGGAAATTCAAAATAACTACCTTTAACCTAAGATTCATAGGGTTGACCGTAAACAACTAGCTTTAACCTAAGATTCATGGGATCATGGTGAGCGTAGTGATTAAAACAAGGCATTGTCACGTATAATTGTTCAAATAAATTAAGCAATTTTAAACCCTAACAAATATTAAACAGTACTTAACATTCTCATAATATGATATAGACATGTGGTTTGAGGAAGATAAAAATAAATAGAATTGATATCTACCTTCAAGGGAGCATGAGAAAAACCAAAGCTCAGGGGTAACTACACATCCCTTATTACTAAGATAATTATTTATTAAAGGTGGATCATATGGGTAGGTGTAAATTTTAAAAATAAATATGTGCCTTACATGTTTGGAAATATGAGACACACTATAATGAACGCCATAGAAAATTACAAGGTACTTCAAATTACATCCAAAGAAAATGAATAAAATTTTGGAAATCATTCAAGTGAGAATTTATGGATATATTCCTTGTTTATTGAATTTCGTAGTTAAGTTTTTGTGAATGTTGTAGTGATAAGAGTTGATGCTTGCAACTATAATTTCTGACAAGAATCTATTTTCAATCATGCTCTAATTGATTTCCACTCTCTCTTTCAAAATCTCCAGTTTGACACAGGCAAGGAGGATGAAAGCGAAGGGTTTTGGAATGGACTTTATAATTGCCCACTGCATTTCCCTAAAATTTTCTACAAACCCTTTCAACAAATCTATTTTATTTGAGAGTTTCTTACAATTATTGTAGACCACGAGACCACATTTTTCAGAGACATTAGTAGAGAGAAACTATCTTACTAGGGGAGGGGACTGCAGAAGCATGTTTTGAATTTCCTTGTTATGGTTTTGGGATGACCTGCATATGGCTTCAAAAGTGAAGTTAAATTGAGAAAGGAGTGTAGTTTAGATAGCTGTGAAGGGGGCCACACCCAGATATGTGAGGGACTTGCCCTATATGTTCAGTGCTTACGTCATTCAATAAATGGGGGAGACCTAAAGGAGGCATATCAAGTCACTCTAATGGTTTTTCTTTTATCTTCTGGAATTGAAGATGAAAAAGCAACTTCTTGGCCATCTTTTAATGAGTCAGTTTGGGTCAGTTTGGGTGTTGCATAGACAATGGTTGATTTACAAGCCATCTTTTAATGAGTTTTATTTTTTCAAAATTTATACATAGTTGAGCCACGTAAACCTAAAATATTGTTTACTATGAATATCTTGAAACAACAACTATAAGGAGATTTGTTATGGTTTGTCTCAAGTTTTAGAAAGTTGTGTCGTAAAGTTTGGTTTTGGTCATGTTTTTGAATGCTTAGATAGTTAGACAATGCAATTATAATTTTGGAGTACATAGTTCAAATCAAAGAAGAGAAACTTGGTACCTCAAATCCAAATGTGGATGATGAGAACAAAAGGCTCGTTAGCAGATCACAAAGAACACAGAGAAAATCACCTGAAACTCTACTTCAACCAAATTCTCAAAAGAAGAAAAAGGAGAAGATGAAGTTATTAAAATGTAGATGTGGATAATCTCGTATAAGACTATATACTAAGTTGGAGCTAGCATATTATAGAAAAATTTAGTTTGATAAGACAAATTAGTGTGCATGGTTATATTGAAATTCATTGGGCTTGAGAAGAGTACATTAGCAATGGTAATTCTATTATTATATGTGTGCTTGGACTAACTTGGAGTTCTTTGGTATGCCAAGGAATCTTCTAATAATTTTTTTTGCAATATTTGAAGATGATTTATGAGATTTGGTTAGTAAATGATTCACTCATAAGAGTTTATTGTAGATTGCATGTTGCCAACCTGATTACTACATAGTTGATTTATTTCTATTTGTTGTGAAAGTTGTGTTTGCATTTGGATGCTGGCAGTGACAAATGAGAATCATAAGCTTTTGACTAATGCAAAAATTGAATTGTTCTAGGGCTTGTCAATTGTTTTTTCCTAATTCTACAATTTTATGAATTCATTTGAATTTTGTTAGCCCCTCTTGTATATAGATTAGTCTATCAATGATTTTTGGGGTAGAATACCATATATATATATATATATATATATATATATATATATATATATATATATATATATATATATATATATATATATATATATATATATATATATATATATATATATATATATATAGAGAGAGAGAGAGAGAGAGAGAGAGAGAGAGAGAGAGCTAACCATAATTCTAACAATAACTTTAAACCCTAAACATAACCATAACAAGAATATAACCCTAACCCTAACCATAACAAAAAATATAACCCTAACCTTAACACTAAATATCACCCTAACCTCAACCTTAAACTCTAATTGTTAACTTTATCCTAATGCTCACTCTAGCCTTAACCTTAGCTCTACCTTAATATGAACCCAAAACAAAACAAGTTGTAATCTAAACACTAACCCTAATCCTAACCCCAACCATAATTCTAAACCTAACCTTAATCATAATTCTAATACTAATCCTAACTATCATTCTAACCATACCCTAAACTGTAATCTTAACAATAACCCTAACAATGAGGTAAACCATAATTCTAACAATAATCCCAATATGATATAATTATATATTAAAATCTATGTAATGTCTTCCATGTTGTGTCACGACTACTACTAGCTTATATATACTTATTATATATAAAATATGTTGAGAGATATCCTTCCCAAGGCGCCTATTTTCATCAAATTGCAAGGTTCAATAGGCACCTTGAGAAGGATATCTCTCGGCTTATTTTATATATAAGCTAGTAGTAGTCGCGACACAACATGGAAGACATTATATAAATTTTAAGGTAACATGTTATGTATATTGCTAGTTATATTTCATTTGAATTCTAAAGAGAATCAAAAGGAATAAGATATTAATCATTGTAAGGTAAGATGTTATGTATGTTGATATTGTCTTTGATATTTCTCATTGTCATTAATTCAATCACCGTCACATACTTAGTTTTGTCAAATGGTTTGGAATAACATAGCCCATTTGCCTATGAAGTTGACAACCTTCTCAGTGTCATTTCTAGACACCATCGTAACAAGCTCAAATATCTAGATAGTCAAGTTAGCAAACATTTTGGGGACACATTCAACGTTTATATTCACATGTGGCATGAACTAATTCTATCCATCAAATCAAGTTCACAATGATTTGAATTAAGATCAATTAACATCATTTTCTATATCAAATTAAATCTAAGACATTCATCAAATTGAGGCTAATAATCTCATGACAATGCTAAATCAATTCATAATAGCATCAACTTTATTCTTGGATTATCAATCTTAGAATTAAGTCCCTCCATCCTCTTATTAAGTTTTCCATGAAAATAGTTATAATGATTAATGTATGTTGTTGCCCTTAACTAATTATTTATTGTAACTTTTGATAAATAAAAATAATTATTTTACTAATAAACATCAATATTTTTTATTATTAATTATCAATGTCAAATTCCTACAATCTATATTGTTGTTCAATGCAATTTTTGACTAATTTTTTTAATATTTATTTATATAGATTTCTATTGACTTAATAGTCTAATTTCTTATTATTTTCACTTTATTTTGTATTAAATAAGAAGACAAAATGACTCAAACACAAACATCAACTATAAATTAACGGTTTTTTTTTTAAAAAAAATTTCTTTAAACATTATCTTTAATAAGAATTACTTATGATTAAATATGATCATATGAAGTTATAGACAATAACATTTAACATATAAATAAAACTTATACTTTTTATATTTACAAAGTATTCTAATATTATATTAACCACTATAATCTATACTTGAATATTACCAAGGCACGACAATGTTAAAATATATTTTATAAACATTGTCTTTAATAAGAATTACTCATGATTAAACACGACCATGTGAAAATAACATTTAGCATATAAAATAAAACTTATATTTTTATATTTACAAAATAATTCTAATATTATATTAACTACTATAATCTATAATTGAATATTACAAAGGCACGGCAATGTTAAAACATATATGATTATTTAACTCTTTTCAATTCAAACTTTAATAAAGGGAAGTCAATTCAGCCATTTGTCGGTGATCTATAATTGATGATAACTAAATTAAATATGTTTATAGAGTTTTCTTAAATTTTCTTATTAGGTCGGTAGTCACATGTTGAGCTTTAGTGCTTTGTGTTGACTTGATCAACAATAAATATCATTAGACAAATTGTTGTTTTGTCAAGAAAATCCCAAATAATAAAAAAATATATGATAAGACTAGCAATTGGACTTATGGGATATGTCCATAGTGTTTTGATTATATGAAGATTGGTTTAATATTTTACCTACAGATATCTTCATTTATTAGTGGTGTCTATTTAAGTGGAGACTAATGTTTTCATTTCACTAAATATCTATTAATCTCTTATTGGGAATCACGCTGACTCATAAATAAGTGATTTTTCTTATAGTTTGCAATGTTAGGATTTATAAAATAGAATTTTAAACAATTTTTTTCTTTTTCTCATTGGCTCATCATATTTTTGGTGCCATTTTTATTTTATTTTGCAATTAAAAATTAAGAAAAAAAACTCTTGGACAACCAATGAATAATAAGCCCAAAATGTTTTTAGAAAATTGCCTATGTTCAAGGTAATGTGGCTTATACAAAAAATATTATGGTTGGATGTCTCTTATGCCATGTATGTGTCAATTACCGTACTAATGTAGGAATAGTCACACAAAAATTGTATGTAACATAAGACAAACAAAGAATACCGTATGGTGTACAATTTTAAATAAATTTTTAAATTAATTTATATAATAGATTGTATGTTTAATATATTTAAAAATTATATTAAAATTAACTTTTTTAATTCCAAACTTTTTCCACTTAGTTTTATGGACGGATTTGGAGATAGAAATTATTTTTTCAATTTTAAAAATAATTTATTTTAATAGTTTTCTATCAAAATTTTAATTAAAATATGTTGATAATAAGTTATAAAATATACATATATAGATAATAATAAGTTTTTAATAAGTATGATTATTTTTTAAATTTATATTTAATAATTTTTAATAATAAATTATCTTTACAATTTCTATTTCGAAACTCTAAATATGAAATTTGTGCATAACTTATGTCGCTTTTGTACACTTAGCCCCTTTATTTATCAGACCACATGTTGAGGAATGATATGACTTCATAGACAATGCCACTTTTGTACACTTAACCCTCTTTATTTATCAGACCTGACAAACATTTGAGGAGGTGAAATAGCTACTACGTTGAGTTTTTTGTTTTTTCGAGTGAGGAGTTATACATAATTTTAAATTCTTTCTAACATTTATTTCATGAGTACTTTAGAAATATAAAATGAAATTAAGGATTATCTTAATGGATCATGGACAACTCACTATTTTTATGTTTGGCTCAACAAATTCTCTTTTTATAGTAATAGTTGCAAAGCACAACATATCTTGATTATTGCACTTCAAAAGAAAACATAGAAATAGGAAAATTATACAGCTAAAATCCATGATTTTACCATCTAAACTAAGAATCTTCTAAAACACTTCACTACCTTCTCTAGTACTGAATGTTGGAAGAATTAATGCACAAGCACTGCAAATTTTTGCTTTGTCATATTAGTAGTGATCAAAGATTTTGAGTCAATGTACCAATGCTTTGTTTGCAGACTAGGGAAGCAATAGTTTAGGCACCTTTGAAGCTTGATCTACTGCAAAACATCTAATTCCTACATTACAATTAGTTATTTCCCTTATCAAGTATGCTTCCTCTCCTAGTTCTGGCAAAAGGCGAGACTCGTGTTGCATTGCAACTCTTTTTTATTTATTTTTCTTTATTTTTATTTTTTAGGAAGGGATGGGGAGGGGATTAATTAAAATTCAAAATCATTTAGTTATGTGATACTTTAGTATGGGTTATAGGTTGAAACATTTTTAGCTAAGAATTGAGGATTCAAAGGCGTCTATTTTGCAAAAGTTGTTCAAGGTACAATTTCAATGTCATCCCTTATAATGTTGGGGCCTTACGGTCAACAAGAATCGATCTTTGGTAGGGTTATTAAAAACCATTCTTCACCAACAAGTCAAGGACCCATTAACAAATGTAGGCAATTTATTAAGTGGTTTATATTTAAAGGACTAAATTAGTTTTTGATTAATGGTAACAATAGGTTTTGAAGGGGCCCCGAAACCCTTTAACATAAAGATCTTAAGATAGAACAATAAAAGCTCCCAATACGAATCAATCCAGCCCGAAAAAAGGAAGGACCT
Source organism: Chamaecyparis obtusa (assembly GCA_027943335.1). Classification (NCBI taxonomy): domain Eukaryota; kingdom Viridiplantae; phylum Streptophyta; class Pinopsida; order Cupressales; family Cupressaceae; genus Chamaecyparis; species Chamaecyparis obtusa. Next base: position 87,138 of record BSBK01002086.1, on the reverse strand, counting down.
TCAAACAACGGAAACAGAACACTACAAAGATACAATCATTTTAAACGACAGTACAAAAGAGATAGCAACAAAGCTATGCTAAATTCCCTTTTTTGTGAGATCGAAGAGTCATGTCAAACGAAGATGAAGATTTCTTTGCTTGTTTCCCTTTGACAGTGATCCAAACATATTCAACTCTTGCAACCTCATTGTGCCAGCACAATGAATCCAAGACAGAGGACCCAGCCCCCAACAACAATTCTGAAAGAAAACCAGAATTACTCCCAGCAGGAGAAACATGAACACCAACAGCCTCAGCTAAAACCACACTAGCAGGGCCGGCAGGAACAACAACCGCAATTCCACCAGCTGAAAGCCTAGAATCCACCAGCAAATGAGAGGGTGGTCACTACAAAGCTGGGAGAAAAGAAGCATCAACAACAACAGACCCAGAAGGTTATGTTGGAGGAATAACAGGAAGAGAACATTTATCAACTACATAAGGCTTCTGAAGTCATGAGGCATGATCAGAATCCTTCAAATTCTGAGCAGAGCTTTTAAAGACAGTTTAATGCTTGGTGGAAGCATCCTTCCACCAAGAATGAGAAACTTTTTAGTTATTTTCATTTATTTTAAATATTTTTTTATCAAATCATTCAGAATTATAAAATTTGAGTTTTAAAAATCAAGAAAAATTCATTATAGTTTCACATATGAAAGTGAATAACACATTTAAAATCATTTCAAATAATATTTATCAATTTGTTTTCTAGAGATATTCCTAGATGTTTTTTAAAGACAACCCTCTTTCCTATTTAAGATTGCATACATGTATTTTTTCATAGATTTGCATTTCTGGAATGAAAATACAGAGAATATTTGTATATTTGACAAACTTCTTAGTCTTGACATTACTATAAAATTGAGTTCTTAACAATCAATGTTCTATTGTCTATTGTTGCTCTATTCATGGTTAGGTCTCTTCCTTTATGAATTGTCAATGACCACCACACGTGACTAGAACAATTGGAATCATATTTTTTTGTTTTTTCATGTAAGTAAAATGTAATGCTAGAAGTTAACAACAATAAATCAAGGTAGATCTAGTGGCTTACTTCCAAGTTTATAGACAATAACAACTACTTTTCCAAGGACACCACTAATGAGTCTAGCTTTGACCTGGGACCAATATTTGTTTAGCATATCTTGTTATCTAGTGCATGGCAACACCTTTGTTTGTAGTTGTGCATCATTTGAATTTACTATGCTCTTTTTTTCTTAGCATCACAACATGTCATTGGTTCAATCATCAATTTGATTATTTTTTGTTGCATTGAAAATAAATATAACTATAGAAAAATAAAATGTACCAATCTATTTGTGTTGCCTTAACATTTCTAACATTTTAAAGAATATTGCAAAAATTGATTCAAACAAGTTTATCCCAATGTCATCAAAAGATTGTGTGACAAGTAATAAAATATTTTAGAAATTGATATCTCATATGACAATCCAACAAACATTAAAATTTCACATATCAATGGGGATTTTCAAAGGTCACAAATAGGAATAATAATTTCCACCAAGTAACCTTTCTTAATTTATGCATTCCAACAACCTTTCTCTGATGAAGCTCATTTCATCAATTATAAGGCAATGAATGAAATGCATGCTTTCTTAGAAATTTGATAAATCTTGACCTTGAAGAGGCTTCATGTCTATCATTATGAGTGGTGGTTGCATCTAAACCCAAGAAGAATGGTTCATAACCATACTGAAAACATTTTTTAGATTTGAAGAAAAAATATCATCTATAGTGCTTGATCTAATTTCAATCTTTTCAATTTGGTGTCTAGAATGATCGTAATCAATGAATGCAACATCATTGTCCATCAAGTAGGGGAAATTTTATAGCATCCTAATTGTGAATTATACCTTTGAAGTCTTAAAATCCAAGCATAGTCTAGATCATCAATAACAACATCATATGGGTGTATGTAGAATAGAGTTACCACATTACATCATGACATTCTAAATATTCTAGCCTATTAGACATAATTTCTATATCATTATCAATAATTGATTTAGTGGTGTATGATCAACTTGACATTTATGGTACATAATAGCTATGTTTGTCTAGCTAGTGACTATATATTATTGAAAACTACAATTGAAACAATTGTTATATTGTCATTGATGTATTGATGTCAAACCTTAACTGGTAAGACAATTGCTATCTAGGATAGTACCATATCTTTTGATTGGAGATAACAAGAGGACCTAAGGAAAGGTTGAGTTATGTGATACTTCAATGGGTACTTGATTAGTTGGCATATTGACAAGGTAATGTGTTGTTTATCTAAGTAAGAAGAAAGACTGGAAATGTAGGCTTAACCGAGCAAAAGTGAAGAAATCTAGTTTAAGCCGAGTGATGTTAGTGTCGACCGAGCACTAGTATATGCCGAGTAAATCTAGTGTTGACCAAACATCAGTAATTGTCGAGCGATAGGAAATTACTAAGAAAAGACAGTGTTTTCCAAGGAAGACAATTTTTAGTGGTGATCGAGATACATAGTGATGACTGAGGAGATGAACACAGTATTGACCGAGTGTTAGTAATTTAAATTTGGAGAAAGAATTGAGAATCCCAGCCAACATAGTTGAATTCTTGGGATATGTAAAATGTGTTGACATTATTAATGAATTGTATGGAGCATTTAATGCATGGTAAATCATTTTCTTATGGATTCAAAGAGAAGTTTGGAGAGGTATTGAGAAGGAAAATATGGAGAACATTATGATGGAAGGATTTGATGAATCTAACCTAAACCTAAGATCTATAGAAAAGATTAAGCGACAAAAGATTGATCTACCTAATCAAGGAGGTATAAGATTAACCTAAGTGTGAGGTTACAGAGTGTGGAGAAGAGGTTGATGTCATTGACTGATAAGTCTAAGTTGAAGGCTGAAGGTGAAATTGTGAAGGAGCTAAACAGAGTTGTTATGATTGCTTGAAGAGAATTTCGAGCAGATCAGAGATGGAGATGGAAATGAAGGTCAGTTAGTAAATCAACATATGTGCGAAGTGGATCTGTATTTGCAAAGTGAGTTGTATGTTTTTCAGATCAGAACCTATTGTTACTTTCTAACCATTGTATCAATCCAAATCCTTTAATCAAGGTTGACCTAATAGTCATTGTATAAATCCTTTAATCAAGGTGACATTCTAATGGAATGTTCTAAGTCCTCTAACTAGGCCACTTTTGATAGAGTGTTTTAAATCCTTTAACAGGATCACACCTAACAGTGTGTATGTAAACCTTTAACCGGGTTGGCTTCTCACAGAGCTCACTTCAGAAGAGTGAAAATCAGGAGCATGTTACAAAGTGGTTTTTCCCAAATTGGGTTTCCACTATAAATCCTAGTGTTATACTGGTGTGAATGATTTTGATGTGGATGTTGTTGAAAGCTTTATATTCTGCAAGTTAATTACTTGTGGACAGTGGACTGCATGGTATATGTTTCTGATATATGCTATAGAGACCGAGTTGAATTGTTGATGAGATATGAGTTTGTTGAAGAGCTAGAAAGTTCAATTGGTACATTTGGACCTTAGAACAACCAATTCACCCCCCTCTCTATTGTTCTAAAAAAATTATAACATATATTGTGTACATGAACCATATGATACAAAATATTTTGAGAAGGTAGTTATTAGAATCTCATTCCAAAATGAGGACTCAAACACGTTAGTATATTTAAAGAAGGAAGAATTTTAAAATGTGATGAAACCTAAACAATATTTAGATTCTCATTTTTCTCACTTGTAGATTAATAGGACTACAAAACAATTTTGAATTCTCCTTGCTTTAATCAATGAAAATTGTTCTAATATTATATGTCAAGCCATATATTTCATAATGAAACTTGAGGTAGTTATTATACATTCTTGTGTTGAAGGTACATCACACAAGCTTTTCCAATTCATGTTAAAAGAAATAAAGGAATGGATACATATTTTATTATAGCTTTAACACATGGAAATATTCTTAAACACTGATATCACAATCAATAATACTTTCAATTACAATCTCTTAAAAAAAATCAAAGGTATCTTTTATGTGCTAATTACTCTAGATGTGTTTCAAATGTTGGTTGTAATTTTCAAACCTAATCTATTTGTGTTGCCTTAACATTCCTAATATTTTTAAGAATATTGAATATTGTAATTGTGACAAGTTAATCCCCACATTATCAAAAGATTATTTCTAGTGTGACCATTATCTAAAATCTTCTAAAAATTTTCATCCCGGATGACATTCCAAAAACATTGGAATGTCACATATCAATTACAATTTATGTAAGTTTCCATCAAACAATAATACATATCATTTTAACAAGTGGGAAGATTATTATGTACTGATATTATGGAGAAGAGAATTTTACACCCTTGAAATTGATGAAATTCCAAGGAGCGAATTAATCCTTGCGCCACCTCAACTCTACTAGTGGTCTAGTGAGCCAGGGTGATTAAGACAACTTAATGGAATTCAAGACTTAAAAAAAGTGCAACGCGTGACAAAGACAATAAATTAAGTAAGCTATGCCAACATATAAAAATATTTTGATAACACCTCTATTCCAACTGTATGATGGTGCGGGTCTCGTAATAACTCTATCTATTTCATTGTCCAACTAGAAATGAAAAAGCTAACTATCAAGATTAACTGCTTGGATTCGTGAGCTTACTATCATGGATGTCATCATGAGTCTAGGACCACAACACATATACAAGATGATAATGTGGTGTGTGTGTGTGTGTCCTGTGTTGACAAAGAATATAGGATAGAACATAAAAACTAAGATGCTAATTTAACTTAACAAGAAAAAAAATTATACTACTAATAGGAAATGATAAGTAAAAATTAAGATGCTAATTTAACTTAACAGAAAACAAATTATACTACTAATAGGAAATGATAACTACAATTATACTAAGGAAAATAATGAAAATAAGAGTGAAAAAAGGATGAAGAAGATGTGCAATGAAGGAGCTATAAGAATGATGCAGGAGCATCCTATGGTAGTTGGCAATCCTGCATGCATGGTGTGTTATGTTGGTATGTTGGAGTGTTTATGTGTTACTTGGTTGCAGCTTTGACCAAGGAGCTCGGTCATTGAAGGGCTCGGTTGTTGAAGGGAACTCGACAAACTTCTAGTGCTTGGCAGAACTTGTGCTCAGTGATGCTTGTGGTGCTCAGTCGACATGCTTTCTCGGTGATGCCTAGCTTGCTCAGTTGTTTTGCTGACGCTTGGTAATTTTGGCTTACCGACTAGAGTTCTTGGAGATTTAGTGAGCTGACTTGATGTATTTAATTTGGTGAGCTTATGTTTTATTCTTCTAGGTATATGTAGAGGCTAACATGGAGAATTAATTGTTTGTAAGGCTATTTGAGAGCTGACTTGTATTGCATTTAATATTTGTTTATTTTAGAAGATGACTTGGGCTTAGAGTTGTATGGTGAAAATGTGACCACACTTCTATGAATCATTACATTCAAGAACACTCAAGAATGAGGTCTCAAAAATTGATCCATAGCTCCCTAGGCATGGAGTACAAGGGTTTTAAGAATGCTCTCAGCTAGAGCTATTTAGCCTATAACCTTGCTAGTAAACCATGCAATGGGAGATTCAATGAAGACAAGGGCAAGAATGCCAATATCCCCAAGAATCAAATGAGAATGCAATGTAATGCAAGCTAATCTATGAGACTTGTATGCACCCTAAAATGGTCGCCTAGACTTTGGGCCCCATTTATTTGATTTATCAATCCTGAATCATTTTTATCAATAATCAATATTTTCAACAATATCAATCTCTTGATCAAGTCTTAATTTCGATCATATATTGGATTTTTATCCTTGGGTTAACCATTTATCCTAAGTCTTTATTTATTCAAAAGGAATATTTCCTCCCCTTTTGATTAAATAAAAAGCCCACCTTTCCCTCTTATCCTAAGTTGCACAAATAAAGTATTATTCCTATTTTACAAAAAGGAAAAAAGCACTTTTTGTCTCACATGAGGCTCAAAAGTCAACACTTCACTCTCATTGGAGGATACTTGTGCACATGGATTGCTCCTCTTTCAAGCTCCACCGCCGATTAAGTCTTTTTGCCTCTTAATCTCCATGGTCCATTTCACCTCATTTCTTATAAAAGGAGAGCTCTCTCCTTCATTTGTATCTACCATGTTTTTATGTTAATGTTATGCTGCAAGTTTTAGGTGCATTTGGAGCTTTTGAGGATATTGAAGACTTGTTGCATTTCATTGTAGTTGCATATTTGATTTCATAGTTGCATGATAATAGCATTCTTAGTATAGATTTCCTTTTATGCAATAGAATAAGCTCACATAGTCTAAATAGGAAGCATTGTAATCCATTGCTATTTCCATTTCATAGCTTAGTTTGTACTTCCATTTTCATAGCATAGCTTGCACATTTGCATCTTCATTTTAGTTGCATTGCATTGCATTTCATAGTGATTCTTGGAGATATTGGCATTGTTGCCCTTGTCTTCATTGTGAATCTCTCATTGTATGGTTGACTAGCAAGGTCACAAGCTTGTAGCTCTAACTGAGAGCAAACACATCATAGTCCCTTGCAACTCCATGCATAAAGAGCTATGAGCCGCTTTGTGAGGCCTCATTCTTGAGCAACCTTGCATGTAATGGTTCATAGAAGTGCACCATTTTAGTGTGTACATTTCTGGCGCCCACCGTGGGGCCGAGTAGATTAGCTTTTTCCCTTTAATTCTGCATTTTTCATCAAAATTTTCATCAATTTTCGGCTTGGTTTTCTGTCTCAGAGTATCGCATGATACTTCTCAGAAATATCGCGTGATATACCTTTGTATAGCGGTGCGACACTTCGTGCGAGAGAAGAATCGCCCGCCAGTACTGAGAAATATCGCTTGTTATTGGGCGAAGTATCGCCCGCCCATAGTGAGAAGTATCGCGCGACTATAGGAAACTGTGTCGCGCGATACTGGTGAAGTCTGAGAAATATCACCTGGTCTGACAGAGACTTGCATTTCTAGTTTTCTCATCCAAATTTGAGCATTTTAGTTTGCTGTTTTGTTTTGCTGTGTTTAGATAGGTCTAACCTGCATCTTTTAGCTTAAATCTATCAGTTTATTGCATGTTTACATTTGGATTTGGATTTTGCTAACCTTGTGGGTCTAACAAGTTGTGTTTTTAGGTGCTCTCATTTATTTGAAAATTGCTAAAAACACATGTCAAAGAGGGCTACTAACAGTTTTTGCAGGGCTGCCCAAGCATAAAAACAAAAAAAATAATTTTTTTGCTTGTTTATTTGCTTTCCTTTCAAGTGTGGCATTCACTAATTGTATTAGGAATCTTAATACCTTGTGAAAGGGATCTTGAGGTGGTAGGAGAAGTATGCTCTTCACCTTTAGGTGAACCAGAAAATCTTGACCCATCTTAAGGTTTTGGAAGCAAGGGAGTAATTGAACCTCTTTTGCTTGGTGTGTTTGGGAGAGATTCTTGAGATAGGGGAGTATGCTCTTCACCCTTGTGGTGAACCAAAAACCTTGAACCTCAAGAGTTGATCTATTCTTTGTTTAGTTTAGGATCCTTTAGCGGGCCTGCTCTTGAGCAATCAAGAGGAACGACTCAAGTGGGGACAACCTTGTCATCATTTTCCTTGGTGGCAAGTGATTCCAACTCACTATAATCTCAAGGCTATCAAGGACACCAAAAACCTTGGTAGACATAACACTTATCTTCGTTTGATGTGAGTAGCTCATGGGATTGCGACCATGGGGAAAACATTGAACAAGAATGCTTAAGGTACTCTTGAGGCCGCGAGGTCCTAGTCCTTTATGAGGAGCAAGAGGGGTGTTGTGAACGGAAATCCTTATTAAGAACCATTAGGTAGAAGCCACCTTATTCTAGCCGCTTATCTTCTTAGTGCAAGGATTGATGCAAGTGGTTTACCCGGATCACCTTAAGATACTCACCATATGTGTCCCTTTGGTTGTCATTTGACATTTCCATGACAAAGCCAACATCTCTTGTGGGTAACCACTTGGTGTGAGGCGAGGGGGCATCAAGTTGTGGGCTAAGTTGGTAAGTATTGAGCCTTGACTTTTTAGGATAGATTTGCTTGAATTGTCTTCAGTTGTGTGATACCAGTGCAAATGTTCTTACATACAAACAATCGGTAGCATTCATAGGGTGCTTTTTCAATTCTGATATCACAAGTGTTTATCTTGGCAAGGTTGCTTTTGCCCTTGTTTCAAGTGTTTGAGACCATGTTTTAATCCCTTACTATTTGCAAACCTGCCGAAATTCTGCTGATATTGTGACTGAAATCGAAAACATCAACCCTCAGACTGGAAATTTTGACCAAACAGACCCAAAAATGCAAATTTTACATAATTCTGGTCAAGAGTTAAACAAATCTGCAACAGTATCGCACACTGTAAAATGAAGTATCGCGCGATACTTCGCGCTTGCTAGAAATATCACCTACTTTGAAGAGAAATATCGCGTGATAGTTCACCCCTGACGGACTATCGCCCGACCTGCCTGAAGTATATCGCCCGCCAGTGTTGGAGTATATCACCTGGCTTCGGGCGAAGTATCGCGCAGTTATAGGTTTATCACCCAAATAGCCTGGAGTATATCGCCTGGTTTATTTTTGTCGTGCTTAAATTTTGGTCAGTTTCAATTGCTGTTAATCAGGCTAGGTCTTAGAGTAGGCTTCTCACCCTGACGTTTGAGGCCTGTCTTGACTCTAAATTTTTGGTTTTAGTCCTTCGGGATAGCATCATTTGATTTACGAAATCACCTTGAAATAATTGCCAAATTAGAAGGTCATTCTTGGTGCCAAGGTTCATCTCTAAGATTGTTAGCTACATTCTTGGAAAATTTTAGTACTCTTATTATCAAAATAATTTTCATCTCAATTTCAATTATCTTTTGGCCTAGTCCAACCTCCTGATTCAAAAGTGCAAGGGTAGTCACCCTTTGATTTGAAGCACCTCTTTGACAGTGTTGGTAAAGCCCTTTTTTCTTCTCATTTTTTTTTTGGACAATAGAGGACTTTGATTATCCTAGTTTGGCGTTGACACTTTGAGAGGTCACCTTTTCATTGAGAGTATCTTTATTTCATGTCAGTTACGATAAGGTACCAAGTCAATCAAGGGAAGCAACCCCCTGTTGCCTTTAGCCAGTTACCACCTATCAAGACTCGTCGACAACCTAAGGGAAAAGGTCCCCTTTTTGATCAATCTCCTAAGAGTGAATCTAAGATTTGTTTTAATCCGGGAGCTAATCCTAGTGAAGTGAGCACCTCTTTCATACCACTCTCATCAAGCATGGACATGAGTTACACTTTTACCCGACAACAAAGAGAAGCCATGAATCAAACTCTTGAGGATATCTTCCAATGACATAGAAGAGAGTATGGTGGTTCTTCTCATGCTAGTCCACCATGGTCACCTCCCAACAATGTGAGGTATTTTGATGCTCACCAACGAGCTGAGAGACATCATAAGTAAGCTCACTCAGATTCAGGGTCACAACACGAAGACCAGAACAACGAATCTAGTGATCACCACATAAACGCAGCTAATGGAATAAGGCATTCGAGACAAACCTCCCCACTTAAAGACACCTCTCGATATGCAAATACAAGATTGAGAAGTATTGAGAGAGAGAAGCAAGCCTACTTAGATGAACAGGATGCTAAAAAGGAAAAATTCAGACAACTAGAAGAAGAAGAACGTGCATTGTTGGATATACAAAAAAGAGTCACCCAAGAAGAAGAAGATAGACTCTATGCACAACAACTCCAAAGCCAATTTAATGGGACGGGAGCCAATAGTGGGGCCAACTCACCCCCATCTACCCCTTCCCCTAGCCCTAGAAGAAGATCAAGGACACCCTCACGATCCCTGAGTCCTAGAGGAAGAAGGGCTTCAAGATATGACCATCATAGGAGATAGTCATCTCATAGACATTCAAAGCAACCCTCCCAACGAGCACATCATGGCTCACAACATGGAGGAAGTTATGCTAAAATTTATCATATGGATTTCATGACTATGCAACAAGAACCATCCTTTCAAGCATATGTGGAGCAATATGTGGAACAAAACAAAGACCAATTCTTGGAAAGTCTTATTAACAAAGGCGCTAAAGTTCCATATAATTTTGATGTTCACCAAAAGATCAAGAAACAGAGCCCTTCCACTGATGAGGTGATTTTACAAATGCAAAAGGATATAGACAGGATGAAGGCTCCCAAGAGCACGTTTCATTTGGACTCCATATGTCCTAACCCCATTGACAAAAGTGTGGTGATGGTAGAATTCCCTAAGAAAGTTGAGTTCCCAACATACGACAAATATGATGGCACTGGTGACCCTCACGACCATGTTCGACAGTTCTACATAATGAGCTTTTCCTTTCACCATGAAGACTCCTACTTGATGAGATTATTCCCAAGGAGTTTGAAAGGTCAAGCCATGGAGTGGTTCACCAACCTTTCCCCTCCAGTAAAGACATTTAAAGAACTTGTCCAAAGATTTGTTCAGCATTTTGCTTACAACTTATCGAGGTCGGTCACAATGCTTGATTTGTGTAAACTTAAGCAAAATCAAGGGGAATCTTTTGTCACATTTTTACAACGATGGAGGTGATTGTGTTCGAAATACCCAAGGACAATCCCTGAAGAGGAGAGAATTGATATCATTGTGAGCAATCTAATACCCAAACTAAGATATGAAGTCAAGAAAATCCCATTTAATTCCTTTGATACTATGGTAGAGGTGGCATGTCGCATTGAGGATGTCCTGAAAGAACAAGGAATTTTGGCTAAACCAACAAATAACAACAATAGCCAAAATAACAATACTAATGGTAACAAGGACAAAAAGAACTCCTATTGGAACAAAAACAAGCAACTGGTCAATGACGGAGTTGTTGACTCATCTCAGGTCAAAAATGAAGGAGTTCTTAACCTCTCTCATGCAGTTCAAGCTATGAAGCTGCAAACGTCTTCAACACAACAAGACAAACCTAAGTATCAAAAGAGATCTAAAACGGAGAAAAGACAATTTACCAAATTGGGAGAATCTTATGCAGATGTTTTTAAGACATTAGTTGCTCATAATTTGGCACACCCACAGGATCCTACAAAATATCGCATACCGGATCCTTTACCTCATTGGTGGGATGCTAAGGCTTTTTGCGTTTTCCATAATGGGATTGGACACGACATAGAAAATTGTTTTAAACTCAAGCATCTTGTCCAAGACCTTATTAAGAAAGGACAATTACAAGTGGATGGGTTAACCACTAATGCAGATCATAAAGCCTTTAAAGAGCCCTTGCCTAAATATGAGAAAGGAGAGAATTCTAACAATAAGAATGGCAAGGCGGCTATCAACTACACCTACACAAACGCGGAGAACGTTATTAACATGCTTGAAGTTGTGGATGATAGTGTCAACATGATGAGAGGGAAAGATCCCTATGGACATAATGTGGACTCAACTCCTATGACTGATGAAAGACCCGCTGTGGTGATAAGAGGTCCTCACTCACAAAGAATGCCCCAGTCCCTCACTGCTGTCACTAGGGGGCAAGCCCAAGCACCCATTATCATTAGAGGTCCTAGCACTAGCAAGTCTAAGCAGCCCGTGTCCAAAGGTGCTCCTCCCAAATCTGTCGTTGGTCCTGATTCTAATTATAATCTTATTGACCAGCTACAACGTACACTAGCACAGATATCCATTTTTGAGCTTTTAGAATTGTCTCCTAAGCACAAGTGCGTCCTTGAAGATGCTTTGTGAGAAGCCAACGTCCCCAACAACTTAGATATTGATCAATTCCAGAACATGGTCAACCATTTGGCTAGCCCTCATTACCTCACCTTCTCTGAAGAAGATGACAAATCTATTAGTCACCCACATAACTTGGCCTTACACATCGAAGTCATGATTCATAAAACCCGTGTTAGGCGTGTACTGATAGATGGGGGTGCGGGGCTCAATATTTGTACCCTGAGTTTGTTGCTGGCTCTAGGATATTCCAAGAACGTCATTGACACAAGGAAAAGGATCACAATCAAAGCATATGACGAAGCAGAAAGAAGTTCTAAGGGATTGGCTGTTTTGCCTATTCGCATTGGTCCCGTAGAAAAAGATATATTATTTCAAATTGTTGATGTTGGACCTCTAGCCTACAACATTTTGCTAGGTAGGCCATGGATTCATGAAATGCAAGCAGTCCCATCAACATATCACCAGTGTGTTAAGTTTCCCCATAATGGTGTAGAAATTTGCATCCCTGGAGATAGTGCTTTATCAGTTAATAACATTTCTACGGGATCACATGTACCTTTGAATAGGGAAGCTGACAGTCCTAGTAGTTCACTTGAACAATGCAAGCAGAAGTTCAAGACCATAGATCTTGGGATGGGAGATTATAAAATGGATTCTTTTACAAACATGTCAATCTCTCCTAGGTCTTATGGGAGACCATCCCCAAATGTGAAGCCTTCGTCATCAGCAATGACATTATTTGGGAAATTTGTTGAGTCTTCGGTCCCCATTCAAGAAGAGAAAGAGGAAGTTGCCATAAGGGACTGGATCTATCACAAGGAGAAATACAAACACAATGAGAATTTTGCTCACTCACCTGAAACTTATGGGAAAGGGTACATAATGGTTAAGAATATGGGGTATCCTGGATATGGTCCCCTTAGCCATAGGCTAGATGCTAAAGCTGAGCCTCTTGATCATGCTCTTTTCAGATGAAAGAATAAGTTCACGGTTGGCTTAGGTTTTGAGAATAAGAAGAAGAAAGGTGTCCCTGTCCCAGTTGCGATGGACAGTGACAGTGACTCAGATTATACGCCTGATCTTTCCAATCAACAAGATGTGTCTGATGATTGGGTGCCCTCAATGAATCTCCTTTGGGGAGATTCCATAGATTTGATACTTGATAGTCCTACTATCCCAGCTGTGACGGATAGTGACTGTGTGAATGCTAGATCGACAAAGGAAAGTGTTACTGTCCTAGCTGCGACGGATAGTACCAATACTAGCACTAGAGAGGGGGAAACCCTTCCTAACCTTGAGGCTTCTACATCACGAGGCCTAAATGATGACTCAGAGACAGACTCCCATGAATATGAATGGGACTCACTTTCAGATGCAACAGTTGATCTGGACGTAGATATTGTCCATGCTTATAGTACCCAACCCGATGCGACTAACGATCCTAGTGTAGGACTAGAGGATTGCACTCGTCAAATCACCTTAGTGGACGATGCTTCGTTTGATAAGATGAGTCCTAATTCGGGTATCTTAGGAGAAGACTTGTTGAACTCCGATTAAATGGTCACCAGAGATGACACCTTTCGCATAAACAACATCGAACCAACCATTGACTTACCCCTTGTTCAGTTTGACCTAATTGACTGGTCTCAGCGCCATCAAGAGCCCACACTCCTCACCTTCCACAATGATTACGAAATTGCCTGCTATCTAAATGCTCTTGAACCCATGGCTGCTTCCACCAGTGAACCAACAACCAGCATGACAGAGCCTGATATTAAGTACCTCAGTCTCAAAATAAAAGAAAAAAAGAAAAATAGGTCTGATGGTGAAAACCACTTTGTGGCGGTGTCAGAACCAAAAATAGTAAAAAGAAATGACGCATCCAAGGGTGAAAACCTCTTTGAGACACCTAAGGATGGGGTACTTAATAACTTGCCGAGTTATTTCCAGGATAGATCATCAATATTGATTGAACCAACAAAGCCAGTCAATTTAAACATAGAAGAAAATCCTCAGATAGTCCATCTTGCTTAGTCTTTATCAGAGGAAGAGACCAAGGCATATGTACAGTTTTTACAGAAAAAGAAAATTAATTTTGCATGGACCTACTCAGACATGCCAGGGCTTGACACGAATCTCATAATGCATCACTTATCCATAGCTCCAAGAGTCAAGCCAGTAAAACAGAGATTAAGAAAAATGCATCCACATGTAGCTCTACTTGTCAAAGGGGAATTAGAAAAAATTTTGAGAGCTGGATTTATTAGAGCCATCGATTATGCAGAATGGATCTCAAACATCGTACCTATCTCCAAACATGATGGGTCCATTTGTGTCTGCACAGATTTTAGAGATTTAAACAAAGCATGCCCAAAGGATGATTTTCCACTTCCAAACATTGACATGATAGTGGACATGACGGCGGGCTATGACATATACTCTCTAATGGATGGTTTCTCGGGGTATAATCAAATCAAAATAGCTCCTGAAGACCAAGAGAAAATAGCATTCACATGTGCATGGGGAACCTATTACTGGAACGTCATGCCATTCAGATTAAAGAATGCAGGAGCAACCTACCAAAGAGCTATGATGACTATCTTTCATGATATGATGCACAAAAATATCGAAGATTATGTGGATGATACCCTGGCAAAATCAAGAAAAAGGGACACACACCTCAATGATCTGGAAGTAATTCTAGATCGTATGGAACAATTTCAACTCAGATTGAATCCAAAGAAGTGTGCATTTGGCGTCACCTCAGGCAAACTTTTAGGATTCATAATATCAGCAAAAGGTATCGAGGTTGACCCCGAAAAGGTCCAAGCAATCCTAGATATGCCACCTCCTCGAAATATCAGCCAAATGAGAAGTCTTCAGGGACGTCTTCAATCAATTAGGAGGTTTATTTCTCAACTTGCAGATAGGGCACAACCCTTTAACAAGACATTGCATAAGGGTGCTTCTTGTGTTTGGAACGAGGATTGTCAAAAGAGCCTAGATCAGATCAAACAATACTTGGCTAATCCTCCGATTCTAATGCCTCCTATTCCAGGGAAACCATTGATCCTATATATTTTAGCTACAGACACTTCCCTGGGGGCATTATTGGCTCAATCAAATGATACTGGGAAAGAACGGGCCATATACTATATCAGCCGTACTCTCGTCTCCCATGAGATCAATTACAATAATATTGAGAAGTCTTGTCTGGCAGTGGTGTTTGCTTCTCAAAAGTTGCGCCACTACATGCTTGCTCATACCATACATTTGGTTGCCAAAATTGATCCCCTTAAATACTTGCTTAGTAAGGCTGCCCTCACGGGTAGAATCGCTAAATGGATGATGGTCCTAACTGAATTTAACATAGAGTACATTGAAAGGAAGGCAATAAAAGGGCAAGCTATTGCCGACCAATTAGCTGATTTTCCAATCCAGGATAGTATGCCGGTACAAGTGGAATTCCCAGACGAACACATCTTGTATACAACTACTCGCACTTGGACAATGTTCTTTGATGGTTCCCGCATGCAAAATGGATAAGGTGCTGGAGTGTTATTTGTTTCTCCACATGGGTACAATATTCCAAAGTCTTACAAACTTTTATTCCCATGTACCAATAATATTGCAGAATATGAAGCTTTAACTAATGGCTTGAGGATGGCTATAGAATGGAACATTACAAAGTTACATGTCTTTGGGGATTCCTAGTTAATCATCAACCAAGTCAATGAAGAGTATCAAAGCAAGGATGACAAATTGATACCCTATAAAAAGATGGTTGATTCTTTGAGACGCTACTTCACCTTTGTAACGTTTTAACAGATCCCTAGGATAGAGAACAAAGCTGCAGATGCCATGGCCACATTAGCTTCACTTCTTCAGTTGGAGACACATGAATCCAGATTTGAATTCCTGGTGGAAGAGCTACACCATCCCATCTTTGACTCGTCTAAAAGCCATGTCATTTGTACCATTGTCACACATGAGTCTTCCCGATATGGTGCTATCTATTCATATCTTCGTGATGGCATCATCCATGACACATTCAATCACTCTGAACGATGAAACCTCATCCGTAATGCCTCTCACCACACCCTCATCTCTGGTGATTTATATAGGAGGGGTTTAGATGGGACGCTCCTTAGGTGCTTGGAAAAGGAGGAATCCAACCAAGCATTAGCTGACATCCACGAGGGCATTTGTGGTGGACATTCTAATGGTCTTGCCATGGCCTGAAGGTTGCTTAGGTCGGGATATTATTGGCCCACAATGCAGACAGATGCAGTCACCTTTGCTAAGTCATGTGAAAAATGTCAGAAACATGGCAACCTGATTCATGCTCCAGGTAGAGAGCTGATCCCTTCTATTTCTCATTGGCCATTTCAGCGCTGGGCCTTTGATCTGGTTGGGTAGATTCATCCCAACTCATCAGGTGGACACAAGTTCATTATTACTGCCACTGACTACTTCACAAAATGGGTGGAAGCTATGCCAGTTTCTATTGCTTCAGGGAGGACCATTTCTTTGTTCATCTTGAATCATATCATTTGTTGATTTGGAGTGCCTTCTGAGATCATTACTAACAATGGAGGTCAATTTAAGAATAAGGACCTAAAGCACCTATGCAAAAAGTTTAAAATCAAGCAACATTGGTCCTCCATCTATTTTTCACAGGGAAATCGACAGGCAGAAGCCTCTAACAAAACCATTCTTAAGATTCTTCATAGGACAGTACACAAGAATGGTAGGGATTGGCACTTACAAATCAATCCAGCACTATGGGCTTAGAGAACAAGCATTCGCACACCTACAGGAGCCACTCCTTTCTCTCTCACCTATGGCGCTGAAGCAGTATTGCCTTTAGAAGTTGAGATACCATCACTTAGAGTCTCACTCAAAGGTTTGATTACAGATGAGGATTACCGCGCCATGAGGTTACAGGAACTAGAACTTCTAGATGAGAAGCGTAAGGCTTCCTTTGATCATATGAGAGTGTATCAGAAGTGTATGTCCAAGGCATTCAACAAGAAGGTTCGCCCTAGAGAATTTCAAATAGGTGATCTTATTTTGTGAGAGAACCCTAAGAACCAACAAAACAGAGAGCAAAAGGGCAAGTTTGAACCTAACTGGCTTGGACCATATGTCATCACAGCTGCTTTTGGTACTGGTGCGTATTTACTGTCAGATCCTGATGGAGAACAGCTCCCTGATCCCATCAACATTGTGCACCTCAAGAAGTTCTATCCTTGATGCCTAGTCTTTCTGGGGGCATCCTTTGTACATATTTTATGATCCTAAAAAAATACCAAAAAAAAAATTGATATATGATGCTGAAAAAATCCTAAAAAGCATAAAAAGTCATAAAAAAAATTCAAAAAATTCAAAAATTAAAAAAAAATAGAAAAAAGTGTCTTGGTGAAAACCTAGCAATAGGCGCCTTGGTAGAAAAAATTCCAAAAAAAAATGAAAAAATGAAAAAATGAAAAAAGATTCCAAGTGGTGAAAACCTGGAAACAGGCGCTACTTGAGGCTTTTGCACTCCTATTTGTTAGCATGTGTCCTCGACACTTAGCCACTTTCCATCATGCCTTGACCTTATTTGGCTTAGTCTGGAATTGGTCTTTGTCTTTGTCTAGGGGGCATAACTATTAGCATTGGTCTTTTAGGTGCGTTTGTCTCTTGGGGGCATTTCACAACAGGTGTTTTTTCAACACCAGCCCAAACAGTGTTTTTCAACACTACCCTTGCGTTGAGTGTTTCTTAACACTTATTAGATGTCTTGCCTATAGTCTAAGTATGATGCGATAGTGCTCATGTGCAGATGCGATACTCAGAGTCTGACTCTATGACCAACACACACACACTTAAACAATTAACTCGATGACGATATGATGACTTTATTTTTCTTTGTGTGCTGTCTATGAGGATTTCTTTGATGAGTGATCTCTTCCTGAGAAGTTTTCGATGATGCATAGCTAGAAGACTGAGGGAATGAGAACATGTTTTCTTTCTTTATCTGCTTGTGGGTATATTTTGTTGATCCTAACTGTCATGAGCATTTATGCTGGTCCTACTTGACACTATGGATTAACAAGGTATTATCCTTGACTATTTTGTGAGTGCATGCTTCTAGCTATCCCGATTTTCATGTGTCTTGATACAAGCATAATCTCGCCATATCAAACTTAGGTGATCTCACTGCATTAGTCATCTTGACCTATATGTCTTTGATGCCTAGGTGAGATTTCCACATTTCTATCTGATAAAGATCATATTCATATCCACATAGTTATGCTAGTGTGCATTGTATGATCTTATGACGCTACCAATAACGCTCGATGATGATAATTAGATGTCTATAAGCGTTGTGACCTTGCAAGTCAACCACTTTCATAGTAGCTTGCATTTTTAGGTTCATGATAGTCTAGTTTTGCATTCCTTGCATATGGAGAGAGCTCTCCTTTTCATCTTACGTGGACCTGTCAGTCGACTGCGCTCACCTTTTCTTCTTCTCGATCATGTCTTTCACTCCTTGTCTTTTTCATCTCGAACCTGTTCCTGTTCATCACAAGGGGTTAATCATATCATCCTATCTATATCACAACTGTCATTTTCAAGAAACATGAGTCTATATCATACACATGAGAATTAAACATACATCTATGAGAGAGAACTTATATAAGCACATACATAAGCATTTTTGAGCAAAATGACAAGACAATATACATCCATCACAAGTGAGACAAAGACACATGATACATCGAACATCCAGTAATCTCATAAATCTATATACAATGTCATGATATACAATACAATATGAGATCCCAAAATCTGGATCAAAAGTCTCAAGATATGTCCAAAACATCTAAGACCTAAACCCTAAGACTCGCTACCACCCTCGTGAGGAGCTCGTGGTGGTGGAGGAGGCATAGCTCTCCTATCGAGTACCACATCTAATACCCCTACCCGCTGAGAGTATGATGGTGCTCTCTCACCCTCTAGGACGGCCTGCAGATATAGCCTATGATAGTAGGCTACTCTCGCTGACTCTCTTCGGAGCTCCATTGCCTCAGCCTGTGCCATCACCTCACGGCGTGCTATCTCTGCCCTGAGATCAGATATCTGCTGATCCCGCTCTGCCCTCATATCCAGTAGCTACTGATCTCTCATGGCTATAGTAGTCCGGAGCTGCTATATCTCTGCCTCCTGAGCCTGTATCTGGGCTCTCAGATCCTCTCCCCCGCAGGCTGATCCTGTTGTGGCTCTGCCTGCCAGTGAGCTGATCTCGCCTCCTCCTCGGGTGTCACTGATCGCTGTCCCTATGACCATTTCCAGCCACCTGGTCTCGACCCCTCCCCTCTCTCCATCCTTCTCCCTCCCCCCCTCCTGCCATCTCCTCCATCCCCTCCCTCTCCCCTTCCCTCCCCTCCGTCCCCTCCGTCTCCTCCATCTCCCCCGTCACCCCCCTCCGTCTCCTCCCGGCGCTAGTACCTGTGCATTTGGTACTATAAACCGAGGGAATGGCACCCTCTACCGCTCTACTCTGTAGGCCCCATCAGCCCCTGCATCTACCATATCTGGGAAATACTCCCAGGGCTCACTCCCGATACGTGTTGTCTCTACGACAGCCTGCTGATAATCCAACATGGGTAGCCACCCATGACCCTCCTCGTCTCTGGCCCTGGCATATGTGGTAGTCTCTATCGAGACTCGCTGCTACCTCCCGAACTACTGCCATACCTGAGTGATGCAGAATCTCTCAACTATCTCTGCATACCGACCTACCAGTGGCCGATTGCACAGCATATAACTCAGCTCGTCAGCTGCATCTCCCCAGACCTCAACCTCCTTGTATGGCCTCCATGTGAATGAGGCTATCTCATCTAGAATCCGTCTGTAATATGTCACATCTCCAGAATGGGCATGTGATATAAACCCGAGGTACCTGTAGATGTAGGGGTACCTCCTCTCCCTCGGCTGAACCCTGGGGTGCACCACAGTGATGTGCTCCCATGCCCATACTTGTGCCAGGATGGCACCGCATGCCCATGTCCGACCGTCTTTATAGACGATCTCATGCAGCTCATGGTACATCTCTGCCAATATGGCAGAACCCCATGCCATCCGTCACGGCCTGCCGACCAAGTCCACCAATAGTCGAGCCCATCCGAGCAGGAAACCCTTCTGACTGCGATCAGTCATCAGGATCTGCGAGATAATAGATGCCACTATACATGGCACTGGGTAGTCTCTGTCGAAATCGTTTATCAGCCTCTCCTAGCTGATATGCCTATCCAGAATAGTGACATCCTGGAACATCTCCTGCACCAGTCGGCGCCCCTCAGTAGCATCCTGATCATAGTACACCTTTGCCAACAAACGAATCATGTCAGTTTTCATCATATGGAAACATTATATTTATGATTAGATCTTAAAACATGATTATACTCACCGGCTCGCCATGGCATGGAACACGTAAGATCCTATAGACGTCCTCTAAAGTGATCGACGCCTCTCCAGTAGGCAGATGGAAGGTGTTGTGCTCACTATGCCATCTCTCGGCAAGAGCAGTCAACAACCCATGGTCCACTCGGATATATGGGTATCTCAACAGATATCTGAATCCCATCACTCTGATGTCGGCATTGCCCGGATCATCCAGATCTCGGACACACCGCAATCCTGTCACCTTCAGCGCTTTGATGATGAGCGCCGGAAAGACCTCCTGCAAGCCAAAACCAAGCCAGTTGTTAGCACATATCATGATGGATGTCTAAAAACTCAGTATAAAACATCCCAAAAACGTAACATTGTCTAGACCCATGTCATTTTTTCTCAAAAATGCTTTAAAAATCAAAATTTTATACTGGGCGATATTCTTTTTTTGGAGAAGTATCGCGCGATACTTCTCCCTATAGCGGGGTGATAAACCTTATACCGTGCGATACTTCATCTAGTATCGTGCGATCTTTCACCTAGTATCGTGCGATACTAGTGCCTTAGGTCGCGCGATACTTTGGGGAGCCGCGAAGTATCGCGCGATACTTCTCCCCAAAGCACGCGATACTTATAAAGTATCGCGCGATATTTCGCCTAGCAAATTTTTTTTTTGAAATTTAAAAATTTGAAAAATGTGCTAAAATAAGCTATTAAATGCAAAAAATGACTCAAAAAGCTCGAGTTTTTTGAAAACATACCGGGGCAGGATACTGTGGTGGCCGGTTGTGCAACCGGGCGCGCTCGAATCAATGCCTGTGGACGGGAACTCCTGCTTGCTGGGCCATTTTCTCTCTCTAAGCTCTGACAATTCTCAAATCGCTAAAAGACAAATGATTTTTGAAAATGACATTTTGACCCTTTTTATAGCCTTTTGACTTTTTGACCTCATTTTCCAAACACCTCAGAATTGCGCAAAAATTGCACCCCTAGCTAATTTCAACGTCCTGGATCCATTTTCGAACTCGAAATCAAAATCCAAGGTCATCTTGATAGTCAAAATTGCATTTAAAAATCTTTCCTTCTTCTGCGCAGTTGACTGATCTTTTGAGGCCTAATCCTCCGATCTTTGTTGGGGCATCATCATTTCTTCATTTCCATGTCTTCCAAACTTCTAGTCTTTCATTCATATTCATTCCATTCCCTCATTTCTCACGTTTGACTACATTTTTTCAGTCAGGCTGGGGCATGTTTCATTTGGTTAAACTATTGACCCTTACCTTCGATTATGATTTCATTTCGCTTTGATCAAATTTTTATCAATTTGTTGTCTCTCCTCTACCTGATTTCAATTTCAATTCCGAGGGGGCAGTACCTATGAGATTTTCATCCTTGATTCCTTGATTGTCCTGATTCAGACAGCTTTTGTGAGCTTTTGCTCAAATTTGAGATTCTTATCTCTTACTTTGAATGTGATCCTGAATCGACCTCATGTTCAAAGGCCTTTGTTTATGCTTTGTCCGGATGTGATCTCGAATCGACCTCATATCTGAGTTGTTTTGTGATCCCAAATCGATCTCACATTTCAACTTCATTCTTTGACTGCATGTGTTCCCAAATCGATCACACATTAGTCAAAGAGGGGCAAATGTATGCACCCTAAAATGGTCGCCTAGACTTTGGGCCCCATTTATTTGATTTATCAATCCTAAATCATTTTTATCAATAATCAATATTTTCAACAATATCAATCTCTTGATCAAGTCTTAATTTCGATCATATATTGAATTTTTATCCTTGGGTTAACCATTTATCCTAAGTCTTTATTTATTCAAAAGGAATATTTCCTCCCCTTTTGATTAAATAAAAAGCCCACCTTTCCCTCTTATCCTAAGTTGCACAAATAAAGCATTATTCCTATTTTACAAAAAGAAAAAAAGCACTTTTTGTCTCACATGAGGCTCAAAAGTCAACACTTCACTCTCATTGGAGGATACTTGTGCACATGGATTGCTCCTCTTTCAAGCTCCACCGCCGATTAAGTTTTTTTGCCTCTTAATCTCCATGGTCCATTTCACCTCATTTCTTATAAAAGGAGAGCTCTCTCCTTCATTTGTATCTACCATGTTTTTATGTTAATGTTATGCTGCAGGTTTTAGGTGCATTTGGAGCTTTTGAGGATATTGAAGACTTGTTGCATTTCATTGTAGTTGCATATTTGCTTTCATAGTTGCATGATAATGGAATTCTTAGTATAGATTTCCTTTTATGCAATAGAATAAGCTCACATAGTCTAAATAGGAAGCATTGTAATCCATTGCTATTTCCATTTCATAGCTTAGTTTGTACTTCCATTTTCATAGCATAGCTTGCACATTTGCATCTTCATTTTAGTTGCATTGCATTGCATTTCATAGTGATTCTTGGAGATATTGACATTGTTGCCCTTGTCTTCATTGTGAATCTCTCATTGTATGGTTGACTAGCAAGGTCACAAGCTTGTAGCTCTAGCTGAGAGCAAACACATCATAGTCCCTTGCAACTCCATGCATAGAGAGCTATGAGCCACTTTGTGAGGCCTCATTCTTGAGCAACATTGCATGTAATGGTTCATAGAAGTGCACCATTTTAGTGTGTACAAGACTAAAAGATGCAAGCTAGTCTATGGAAATGAAAGTACAAGCTATGCTATGAAAAGGAAAGAACAAGTATTACCAAGCCTTCCTAATTAAGCTAGATGGATTAATCTAAAGCATAAAAGAAATCTAAGCTAAGAATGCCATGATAATGCAAGAAATGAAACTATGATAACATGTAGATGCAAAAGCCAAGAATGCTCCAAATCTTCAAAAAGCTCCAAGATGACCTAGAAAACCTACAGCATAACATTAGCATGAAAACCTAAGATATGAAAATGAAGAAGAGAGCTCTCCTTTTATAAGAAATGAAAAGGAATGGACCATGGAGATTAAGAGGCAAAAGATTTAATCAAGGGTGGAGCTTGAAAGAGGAGCAATCCATGTGCACAAGTATCCTCCAATGAGAAAATAAGAGTTGACTTTTGTGTCCATATAAGAAAAAAAGTGTTTTTTCCCTTTTTATAAAATAAGAATAATTTTTTATTTTTGAAACTTAGGATAAGAGAAAAAAGTGGGGGCTTTTTATTTATTAAAAGAGGAGGAAATATTCCTTTTAAATAAATAAAAACTTAGGATAAAATGGTTAAGCCATAGAAAATAATCAAATTAATGATAGAGCTAGGATTTGATCAAAAACAAGCAATTGAAGATTTTAGCAAATAATGCTAGCAAGGGGCTAATAATCTAGATGACCATTTTTAGGTGTATATAAGAGTTATTTCTTTCTTCCAGTCGACTTGTGGTTGAAGAAGTGTATTTAAGGAAGGTTTGGGTAGATTGTAGGGGGGAATCATTTAGCATAGAGTAGAGAAGAGGAATGATATTGAGAAGAGCTAGTAGCTAAGTGTGGGCTTGGAAGACAAGAAGATTTCTTGATTGCTTGTGAGCACAAGTTTAGATTCTTCTTAGTGTTTCCACCAGTTGTTGTAGCTTGTTGTTATAGATCTGGCTAGCTTGGAGTTGGACTTCTGAGGTATTGCAGAATTACTATTGTAATTGTTTGTATTTGGCCCTAACCCAGAAGGCCTTACAACTAGGCATGTTGAATGAAAATTCTATTTGAGCATTCTTTTGTTGTGTTTCCACTATATTGTTGCTGCTAGTGTAGGTTTGGACTATCTATTCTTGGATTTTCCATATTACATTGCATTAAAGAATCACAAGAGCTCCTCTCATTTCTTCTTCTAAAAAATTTGCACACATAGAAAGAGGGAAAAGTGTGGGGCTATATGGAGACCTACCTTAGTAAAGTCCCTATTTTGGTGTTTCCGTCTCCACAGTAGTCAAATCAATTGATGAAAATCGGTGATAGATAGCTAAGGAGATGATAAACAAATAATAATAAATGCAATAACAAGAAAGTGATCAAGATAGTATAATATGCTTAACAAAACTAAGTTGAGTGAGATGAGGGATTCCCTTCAATGCCATGAATCCAAAGGTTAAGTTAGTGAAGGCAGGATGACAAAGGTGATGAAGTTACAATGCTACAAAGACCAGGATGTTTTGAAGAAGTTATCCATAGTGTAAGAATAATCTTAAGGAAGTATGGAGAATGTATGTAAGAGACATGAAAGTGTTCAAGAAGCTTGAGAGTGTAGAAGAAGTCCAAATTATAAAGAAGAAGCTTGAAAACTATCAAGAGAGACCCAAATGAAGTTTCAAGATCAAGTTTTAAGATACTCCAACAATTCCTAATGTCAATAGGAAGTAGTAGGATGCATTACACTACAAAGGTGGCAGTTGTAAAATAGCAATAACTCAGTACACATTTTCAAATTAACAAGATGAGTGTGTGCCATATAGGTGTCTTCATGATGCATATGCATCCTGCACCAATCAGGTCGCATGGTCAAGAATCCAGATGGGAAAAGGATAAAATGGATGGAGGGACATGGAGGTTTAGGTGGAATTTTGTTTACAGCCAAGGTAGGAGCATCATATAATGATGAATTATAGATGGTGCAATTTCATGACGCTACAAATATCATGATTAATAATACTTTTCGAACAAGGTCAAAGTTTTCTTTTTGTGCCAATAGTTCTAGATGTGTTTCAAATTTTGGTGGTAACTTTAAAGAGCATTATGTATTTTTTTTCATATTTGGAAATGTATTTGAGCACTATGTGGTGAGAAAGAATAGACTATCAATAAACCATTATACATCAAATTGCTAATTATAGTCGTGGATGTTCATCTTGGATCATCATTTCGAGTAGATAGGAATGTTGTGCAACCATTATCATTTACAACCAATTTAGAAAATTCTTGAAAATTCCAAGGACCTTTGAGATGGAATACCAATGATGATCCCTTTATTTTCAATCATGTTTGTTCACTATATTTAGTGTGTCATAAAATATGAGTCACTAATCATAAATAAGATATAAATGGGTTGGATGCAAGGATTACTAGTGTACCAAGCAAGAAAAGGTCATTAAGGATGGAGGAGTATGATTTTTTTAATTATTTTGACTATTTTATCATAGTTCCCATGTTGAAATATGTGTATTGATGTATTGCACAATATTATGAGTTGATTCTAGAATAGTCAAATCCATGCTTTCAATGTAACGAACTTCTTACAAGCAAAGAAATCCATAAATATTTATAATATTATGAAATCCAAATAAAGATAAATCAAGTTCACCTATACCAAAAATCTTGGAGAATTAAAAGCTTCTCCAATGTATTTTTTTGAAAGGTTGTGAATCTATTGTTCATGCATTGTACAGTTGGACATTAATTGTTAATTATTTTTTTGGTCCTACATTAAGAGGCCTATGTTGGTTTAGTGGGTAGTATGCTAAGGATTTCTCTATATAAGTTTGGTCATTTGGTATCTATTACACTTAGTGTGAATAAGAAAGCTATAGAAATAACTTTGGTGATATATATATATATATATATATATATATATATATATATATATATATATATATATATATATATATATATATATATATATATATATATATATATATATATATATATATATATATATATATATATATATATATATATATATATATATATATATATATATATATATATATATATAGACACACACACTCCCAACACCTTGTCTAAAAGGGCCTTGTTTCACATAGTTTTAAGCCAAATTCATAAGGCGGTCAACAATCTTATCATAGGGAAAATATTTCATGTACAAAAATTGGTCAACAAATATATCAGTATACTTTCATGAAATGATTTTATTAAAAAATATTGTTGGTTCTCTACTTCTATGTCACATCACATTATTTAATTTAACAGATAGTTGAAATATGCATGTTGAACCAATCTATTATCATGGTATTGTTAAGATGTAGAACATATTCACATATTTCAATGTCATTGATGCATGTTTGTATGAAAAGTGGAGGACCTATGATGAAGGGAGTGGGTGATGCTATTATAACCAATCCCTCTGTATTGTATTAATTTATTAGTGATAGACTAATATAAGGTCTTTCTGTAACATCTATGATGAAAATTTGGTTCAGTTATAAGAGTCAAGTCACATCTTTTTTGTCTCTCTATGTGTTGTAGAGAGATTATCTATAAAAGAAGATTTTTCTTTTAAATTTATTTTTTAATCAACATTAATAAACTCTTCAATGTTTGTGTTTATGTTCATTGAGTTGTAGGTTCTACAATATTTATAGATTCATAGTGTAGCATGTTACATACTTTTTTAGAAGTAGAAGGAAATATTGAGAGTGAATTTATCAAGTTGGACATCCTTGTAGCATGGATTGCATTCAATCTTTTACTATAGGGCTTTGAGAACTAGTGGGTAATTAACATAAAAATCATAGTTTTTTTTAATGTTCTACACTTTGTCTTCTAAATTATATATCGAATTGAATACTAAAAAAAATCTTGAAATATTCATTAAGGCTCAGCACGCTAGCACTGGACCCAAATGATAGGTCTCACATAAAGATCTTCTTACCACATTACCAAGAGCCACATAAATAGATCATACATAAGAAAAGAACATTACATAGCATAATTATTGAAGGATAAAGAACATTGAAGTACATAAGATATATTCCAGAGCCAATGGGAATGCCACAACCAACACCAAGGCTTGATCTCCATTAAATTCAGTACCAACAAGAGGAATGCAATTAATAGAATTTGTGACATATCAGAAAACTTGTAACATATTGTATGAATGTATAGATAGAAAAGATACCAGGAATAATCTATGAACACGACAACCAATATCAAAGGTTTAATCTTCATTATTTTTCACTATCTTCCACTGATGTCCCAAAAAGAAGTACTACCATATACAGATCAAGGATGAAATCCACATTGCTCATCATCATAGTACTTATCATCATATAACACTTTATAGGATATTTTAATGATATACATTATCTGAAGCATAACATTCCAAATCACAGGTTTTGACATCAATGATAACAATGTCATATCTTCTCAACAACCCAAACACAACACATGCCACAAAAACTTTGTTTAACTTTCAACTCTCTTTTCACATGATTACACTCAACTTCTCCTGCTAATTACAACCTTATGTTCCATAACAACATGATGTAATGTACATTTGCACAATATACACTAATCATTCAACTCAAAACTTGTTCAATCTGGAACAAAAATCCATGCAACAACTTAATAAATGCCTATTCAAGTTAGTACATATATTGGTAGTGTTGCTTCCATTGAATGGATAATGGCGATGCTAAACTAGATGATAGCGGATAACTTAGTTCTAACATGCTTGTCAATGATGATAATTAAGGACAATAACCTTGTCACTATTTTTTAGATGGTTGAAGCTCTTTTGATTCGTGTGAAAATCAATGTCTTTAAGTAAAATGAAAATCTACTAATATATTTTTTCAACATAATTGCACATCTTAGCAGGCCTGTGTAGCCCAAATTAAATGGCCTCAACAAGTCATGTTCTTGTTTTTCCTAGGAAATAAGAATAGAACAACCAAAAAATGTTTATGGCCATTTTCATAGAATCTTCTTCATATTCTTGTTTTGGATGCATTCACACGAAGGTAGAGAAGTGTATAAAATATATCCCACTTCTAAGATTTTGTCATAGTTTACATTTGTATAGAATAAACTGCAACTAATAAGTAGGGGTGATTCGATCAAATAGCATGTCTTGTTCATTAGAAATGAATTAACTTCACTTGAAAATAAGTCTTTAAATGATAAAAATGAAAATATTGTGTGAATGATCAGAAATACTTATGTCCATTATAATGCAATATTGGAGTTGATATCAATGGTCTAAAAATGTTTGAGGACCCAATCAGACACAAGAATCATGATAGCATATGTGGTAAGGCTAGAACCTCAATTTGCAAAATTGACACATTTATAATTGGAATTCACAATTTTGCATAAATAAACAATTCTTGCCAAAATCACATCCCAATCCTAGAATCAATAGTTATATAATAAGCAATCCAAGCAACAACAAAAAAACACTTAAAACATAAAAACATATTAATTAATAACCTATAATATCACTGAAACATTAAAACCCTCTAACAAAGTCAATTGAGAGATAGTACTATTGGTTAGTTAAGGATATTTTTTATGGTGTAACAAAGGTTCAAACCCCTATTGGACCATTGAGATAGAAGGCTTTATTCCCCAACTAGGCCATTGAACTCATGGGTTTAAATAGTGATAACGATGTGGGAAGCGGTTCTCTTCTTTTGGACTCTCTAGCTCAAGCGAACTTAATCCCAAGTTATCATCACCAAATTATTTTTTAAAATCCAATGACCATTTGGACCCTTTTTGTTGGGACTCAGGGTATATTCACTTATAGAAAGCCAGTGTAAGAAGAGTTTGTCTACAAAATATATGGAACCAATATGCAATGATTTTTCATGTATTACAATATAACATTATTCTAGACTATCATGTGGTTATCTTATGGCATTAAATTGTAGTGTGGCATATATGGTTTGTTGACATGTGGTGTTGCATCATTAACTGTAAGTCATCTAGAATAACTCACAATCACCTATGAGGCTAGTGTTTGTTGGAATCATGAATAATGATGCAAGTGCACTTGCAATAGAACTGGAGTTCATGTAGCATAAAATAAGAGCAAGATAATCTTCTAGAAGATGGTACAAGGTATCACAAGCGTTCATAAGTTATTTTTCATTTGTGTGAGCCATCACAAGCAAGAAGATACTACTGGCAACTATATTGAAAACCTCTATGTTATTGATAGTGTAAAGGTTGTAACTTTTGAGTCATAGTGTGGAGCACTAACATAATGTACAAGGTACCTATCCACATACAAATTGTTGGAAAAATGGTCAGCACTCCCCTTGAGATTTGTGACATGGCTTAACGGCCTCCTATGTCTTCTATAAGTCTAGTGGTTGTATCGGGCATTAATAGGTTGATCTTTTGGTGCAACGACAACCACTACTTGTAACAAGTGGTATCAGAGCTTGGTCACAGGTTCAAATCCCCTCGGGTAGCACTGAGGGGGAGATTGTTGGAAAAATGGTCAGTGCTCCCATCGGGATTTGTGACATGGCTTAACTGCCTCCTGTGTCTTCTATAAGTCTAGTGGTTGTATCGGGCATTAACAGGTCGATCTTTTGGTGCAACGACAACCACTACTTGTAACACAAATATCATACTTAGTGTTTATGTGGTATGCTAACATTATCTATGGTCAAATTATAGTTGCATGTCTATTGGTGTTCCTTGAGCTCATTGAACAATAAAATGATTTATAATGTCATGACTAGGTCTATTATGACATATGCATTAGTTCATTTGTTTGTGCTAAATTTAGAAGGTTTGAAGATTAGATTATGTTCAAATATGATTGAGCATGCTTAGTGTGTAATTAGAATGATTATACTAGGTTCACACTTTGTATAAAGTTTAAAATAATGTTGTATTAATCCATATTCCACAGAGACATGTCCCCTATACAAGAGAGTTTTCAAGAGTTGGGGACTTAAAATGGTAAACATCCCCCCACAACATCAACACCTCTACCAAGGGTTCCACAAGGTCTCTTGCAATATGGAACATGTTGTTACATACTGATAACAACCTTTAACTTTATGAAAACTAGTTTTCCTTTCAAGGGGCACTTGGAGAGTTTATATTGTAGAATTTTCCTTGAAGATTTCAATTCACCTCAATTTGTATTTCAGCGTTACCCCCAAAATATCATAAGTTTTCAAGGCTCTTACAAGTGTAGTTTAATAGCTTAAACTCAGTTGACAAACAAATCTATGGTTTATTCATGTCAATTATATGTATCGTAAACTTGGATATGGAAAAGAAATGCCTATAGTAAGGGACAAGCCCATCTTAGTTGGATTTATACTTTGATAAAACCCAAGCCAAGTTTCAAAACCATCGCATAGGGGTTTATGTCTCCCAAAATCAAAGGAGTAAAATGACCGTCCCATATGGAAATACCTAAAATTTCACATCCACATGAACCTTCAAGATATTGCTTATATTCATCACCAAAAGCACATAGCTTCCAATCATATGAAAAATAGGCATAAATGTATAAGTATATAGCCTATAAATGTATAAGTATACAGTCATAATATTAGCCCATTCTCTATTTTTACTTCATGGAATCACTATCTTTGGTCCTCTTTGTAAATATTCTCTTGGCATTTCATTTTTGTCTTCACTAGATGGGGTTTACACAATATTTGATGACTATTTGGTCTTTACTATTTGCAACATCTACACCCTTTATAAAAACCTTTTGATCTTCCCCTTAAACCACTATTTGCACCTTTCAAATTACTATTTTTTTGGTCATGTGTCCATCTAGATTTTGAACATTGTGTCATTTTTTGTTCACTGCTACTATTTTTTCATTATAGATCACTAATCTTTAGCAATATATATCACCATTTTCATCCTATATTGATGACCTTTATTTTAATGTTTTTTTCCCACATAGCAGTACCCCTTCTCATTCTTGATACCTCTATTTACTGTCTAAAAATAAAAATTGTTCATTGGTCCTCAATGACTGCATTTTCTCATTTTTATGTCCTTAGTAACCATGCTTAGTCCTGCTCTTTTCATTTTTTCTAATCCAACAATCAATGTTCAATCTCATTCTCTATTATTATTACTATAATCATTGCTCTTTGTCTTGAACATTGATTGTGTATTGGACTTGATCTTTGTGCATACTATCTTTTCATTGTCATTTATATATCATCATTGTTATTATGCATTCACTATTTTGAATCTTCGTGCTTGGCATCTCAAAAGGGAACACAAAAACCATGAACCTACTATCATTACCATAACCTTAAAACCAAAAGTTTTGTAGAAAATGGTGTGATCCTTCTTTGAGATAACTACAATGACGACAACCTTGAAAAATATGCAAAACCTTCCATCTTTTCTTGGCCATATTAGTGACATTTTACACTAGCTCTTTCATTGTTCTATTGCCTTTTCAAACCATTGTAGTCGTTATTACAAATACTCTATTTTACAAATATGGTATCTCTAATGTGCATTAACATTCATTTGAAACATCATGACCTTATCATTTCAAACATAAAAGGCATGCCTTTGACTATGCATTACCATGTTCCTCATCTTTTTTCTATGACAATGGAAATCCTTCATACATTGTAGACCATTTCTAACATGTTATAATACTAATGTTTTGATCTACATGATCACTAACATTGTAGTCCATCTTTCTCTACCATTAATGTTTCTTCAATTTGAAATCATTGTTTCTTAAAACAATGTCACTGCCATTACATTAGAACTCTATTGCATTTTTTTAATCATTTTCTATTGATCATTTTCTTGACAACATTTCATACAATATTCTTGCTCAACCACTATCAACGGTGTTATCTCTATTCTATATCTCTATTATGGGGTTTTGGTAGCTATATCAAAATCTCTACTATCTTTTTATGTAGACATGATTATCTTCATTAGTAATGTTGGGTCATTTTCTAGTCATAGCAAAAATCCTTTGAAAATGATCTTTTTCCCTGCAAAGTTTTGTGAAGTTGTCCCACCCTGCTGCAAACTTGTTTTAATGTGCGAAGAAAATTCATAATGTTTCATGGTTTTTGCTCTCAGCCCCGTGCTCTTTAATGTATCACCTTGCTCCAATTTAGATCGCACCTCCTAAATCATAAAACCCAGGGAGATATTAAAGTTTTATGGTCTGCAGGAAATAGTCTCAGAATCTGCCTAAGTGTTGAAAACCCACAATGTTTTTGAAAACCCATGATGTTTTCGATCTTTCACCAAAAACACTGTGTGTTTTTTACCTTGCAATTTTGCCCTATTTGTTGGCATTCTCTAACTATGAAAGTCGGACTAGATGGTGGGCCCTAGTCTTCAAAGGTTTCAAAATGATTGGTTGTCGCATGATCACATGTCAGATTTTTCTGACATGTGACTGGTCACTCCAGGTGTTGTCAGGGAGGTGGTGACATGTTTAGTTCTAATTGGTAGCCAAGCAATGATGTGGAAAGGGTTTTCAGCATGTCTCGAGGTTAGGGTATTCTGAGATTTTGCGACTGGCGGTCGTTGCTAGGTCTCTTGTTTCTGGCAGTTAGGTGCCTAACCTTTAGCGACCTGGCGGGTGGTCTATTTCTCTTTAGTCACTTAATCTCTGAATGTTTGGCGGTCTTTTGACCTTGTCACATGATTGCAAGGGCCATTTTCACGGCTTGCGACCATGCGACAAGGTTCCTTCCTTGCGCGTGGGGCCCGTTGGTGGAATGGCAATGGTCTCAATGGCGGTAATGTGGCGGATTGTGGTTGGCTATCACATGATCACATGTCAGAGATTTCTGACATGCGATCATGCAACAAGGGTGCCACGTTGTGTTGGGGCCCGGTGGTGGTGTGGTGTCTTCTGGTTGGTCTGAGGTGGCATAATGGCAGATGAGCCCAGGTACTGTTGGAAAGATTACAGATCAACGGTGGTCATGTGATCGTGTGGAATCTTGCCGGTCCATGCGATCATGCGACCAATCGTCAATTTTCCTTGGCGGGCCCAGTGTGACTTCTCAATGTTTTTGATGGTATGGATAAAATGTGGCGGCCTCGATAATTTTGTCTCTCTATCGCTAGTTCGCGTGATACTTTAGTGGTGGCGCTATTGTTTTCATGAACTGGCGAAATGCCTTTAGTCGCCAATTCGCCAGATAACTTAAGTGGCCATTTTTAGCACGTGTTGTTTCCAGTTCATAGAGTTAAACCGAAGTTAAGTCTTTCATTCCGTGACTAAGAAATACCTTGTCACCAGTTCGCGAAGTTAACCCGAGGTGCAGTTGAGTTAAAGCCATAGCCCGCGAAATACATGGTGACCATTGCAGTTTGAATTTGAATTTCTTGAGGATCCACAAAGATAAAAAGTACTGGTTTTAATGCTTTTCTGGCAGATTTCTTGCTGGTTTGATGGCTGTAGGTGTTGCGATCTGGCTCGAGGGTCCTGCTGATCAGTGGCATGATGTTTTTGTACTCGATGGTGAGTGTTGGAGGTGTGTCACATGTTTGCATAGCCCTTTTCCTGGCTATGTGATCATGCGACAACCATTGTTTTGCAGGGTTTTCAAGCAGTTGGCCGGTTGCAATGAGTGTGGTAGCTCGGTGGCAGTTGCAAGGTTGATGGTGAAGATCTATGTGTCTGTGCAGAGCTGATTGTGCTTCTTGGGTGCCATGCCAGTTTTAATGCACTGATTTGTTTCTCTCTGCAGGCGGTTAAGGTTTTGATTGATGCCAGAGATCTCCATGTTTTGTACATGCAAAGTTCTTCTAGTGGGTCCTGACATCAAAATTTGGTTTTCGTGCAACAAGAAGGCATTAACTTTTCTTCACAGTTAGCTTGTGGTGATGAAACCGATGCAATTGTACATTAGATTTCTTCCCGGGTTTCTAGACTTCTCTGCACTCTTTCTCTTCTTGTTGTGCTGGGTGGTTGTAGACCTAAATTTTGCTCTGGGTGATCCTTTGCTAGTGGCAATCCTTGTTCCTATAAAAGGATTTTCAGGATCATTAGGAGGGGTTTGAATTTTGATCAGTTCCAAGGGTTCTGGTTTCTATTGGTTCCAAATGAAGGGTCCTTTTCTTCTAGATTATTTTTTTTCTCTACATATAGAGTTCCCTCTTTCCTCTCTGGTTTTCTAAGAATATAACATAGATTGTAATAGTTTTTCCTATGTATGAGACTCAATATATTTCTACTTTTATCAGATTGTCTCCATTTGAATCCTGAACTTATTGATTATAGCATCAAGGGTGTTGTAGTTTTTCTATTTGCATTTCGAGTGAGTGTCTGCAATAGAGTTGTCTTCGTAGAGATAACTGAGTTCAAGATTGGTTTTCAAGTGTGTATGAGCTGAGATATAAAGGGTGTCTCATGCTTATCTTCCAGTGGATGCTGGTTAATGTATCATCTATTTATAGGTCTCTTCTAAGGGGAGGGTTAAAATCCTTTGAATAGGTGATAACACATTTGGGTACACAGGTGGTTTGATAATGTATGGTCTGATCAATGGTGTGTGGTTGATGTAAGGCATCACCATATTTGAATGTATTGTCTTCTTGTTTCATAAGCTCTTTGTTACAGTGATGTATTTGACTCTGTTGCCCATTGGATAAGGCACTTGTCTATGAGAGATTTAGGGTATCTCAGGGGTCCTTTCAACCCAACATCAATCATTCAATTCAAATACCTTTCCCTTTCATGTTGGTAGTAGTAGTAGGAGGTTCTCTCTAGTCTTTAGACTCATTCTATGCAAGTAGGGCTATTGCATATGAATTGGCTTCATTGGGGTACAGTTACCTGAAGGGGTTTGAAGACTATTCCACACTAATGTATCTGCAGGCCTATTGTTTATCATCAAGTGTCTTGAGAGTGTAGATAAGGCAATACCCGCCTGAGTGATGTGGAGCTCAAAGAAGAAGGAGGATGTTCTCTATCCTCATCAATTGGACTATTTTCTTGTCAGACTTGAGTGCCTACCTTGAGAATCAAGCCCATCTATTGATTCAAGTTTGGTCCTGCAAGAAAAAGCTCCAACAAGTAACATCATTATTCTTACTAAAGACACCAATACATTTTCTCATATGAACAAATTGTCTCCATTAATGAAAACCATCGCTTTCTTCTTAAATAGTCATGATTGTCATGACTTCATAGAAATGACATTGTTATTTGTATTTAGAATCATTGTTTTATATGTATGTCACCTTTTTTACATTTCTATATGGTTGTCATGGCAACTTTTATGCTTTGTTTTTTTCATTAATAGTGCATCACCATCACATGTTTATTATATTTATCTCTATTATCTATTTTGCATCTACTGTTATAACAGTGAACCTCTACTAAACAATTAAATATATTGGAGATTTTAGATTCCATCAATTGAATCAATCAATGAACCCTGTAATACAAAATAGACGAATGATCCTATAAAGGCAAAAGCAACAAATGAATGCTTTACTTCATGATTTTTTTCTAAATAAACATTGGTTTGAATCCTAGGACAATCATGGAAACCTCCAAAATAGTAGATCTCAGCATGAAATAACAAGCACCATGTCTATTTCAGTAGGTTTCATGGGAAAAGCATTAAAACCCAACCTCTACACATGAATCTCATCTTGTAATCTACTTATTTCTATGGAATTTGATGTTCCTTTCAATGGGACTATTGTTGTTGATGAGATATATGTTGTTCCTCTTTAAGAAGACTAGTGATCTATGCCCAGATTTGCTATCTTCAAGAAACTTGAGTTTTTCTAAACTATTATTCTTCTTTGGATGACTAAACTATTTCTCATTCAAATATATCTATTGTTTACCATTAATATCTACCCCTTTTTTCAATGAACAATTATTATTTGAAATAAAATTGTTGTTCTCTCACAAGTTTGACATTTTTTCATTAGAATCTCATTTTTCTATTGCACAAAATAATCCCCCCTTCTTTACATCTGATGTTCCTCCATGCTCGTGATGTGGTATGATCATGATTTTTTAATCCTTCAAATGCATTTTTTTGCATTGCATGTGTTCATTTGTCATTAGTAACTCATTATCTCAATGATCCAGATGTTGTCCTTTCTTACTATAAAACTTGATTTTCATGGCAAAATGAAGCTTAACTGTATAAAAATTTATTGTGTGAAGCTTGGAGGCCATTTCTTTTCCTCTCATTTGCATTCACAACATTGATTAGGGCTTCTCTTACTTGTAACTCAAGTTCAAACCTAAGTTATCTCCCTTGAGCTAAGTCAAACAAAAATATTTGACTTTATTTTCCCTTCATTGCCTCATTAAGATATTTAACATGATCTCTTTTCTTTTTAACATATTACCATGGATGGTGCATTAGACCAAGGGGAAATGATGTTGGGAATGAATTAAAATTAATTATTTCTTGAAATTCGAAGGACTTTTCGAATAATTTTGAACACTTCAGTTCCTACAACTACAAACATGCACTTCCATAATTCTTGCAAAATACTTAAATGAATTTCACAACCCTCTAAAGAGGACCTAAGAGACATACAAAGCTATTTTATGCTTTAAAGAAAAAATAGGTAACATATTACAGACTAAAGATTTAACGCATACAACCAAATCTAATTTGATTTGAAGATCTAATATTAGATGAAAGTCAAATTTATTTTCAGGTGTCATATGAGAAAGCACTTTTAAATAGTAAACCATGACTGAAAATTTGTTTGATGGAAATTATTCCTTGTGATTCGACCTCTAAAATTTGTTTATCAATTGATTTTGAAATCACCTAAAAGCTATATTTCTAGCATGAGATAGGTATAAATAGATTGCCCTTGCAATAAGCCTATCAACTAACAAGCATTACTGGTGAAATGCAACTTCTAAGTGAATTACAAGCTTATAAAATTATCAAATGTTAGTATATAGGAGTAATAGTCATGTATTTAGTTATTTTTATTTGTGTGACTAATTATTTAGTTATTTTTTTACCCAATGATAGAATTAGTCATTTATACCCATGTTGCAAAAAAATAGTAGAATTTAGTCATATTTAGTTGTCATGACTAAAAGTTTTACCTGCACTTGGTAATTTATTTGCCAGATGTCTATTAGTGGACAGACAAAAAAATGTATGGATCCATTACTAGCAATAGTTGGGGATGCATGGTTGACTGGACATGATGAGGTTCATAGAAGTAAAAACATTCAACTAGACGAAACAAAACCTAAAAGATAAACCTAACAACTTGAACCACCTAGAACAAAATATAGAAATAAAAAAGTAGTTCAGGTAGACCTATTTAAATATATACATTATGCATTGAAAATAGCCCAATTCAAGATAATGAGGGTTTTAAAAATTATCCATGCATAGGAAATTTTGAAAATTTTCCATCAAGGATTTGTAAAAAATATCAATCCTCTCCATGTGTATTTCTAATTAGATACAAGCCACTCCAAAGAGGGTCAAATTTCCCATATTTTTCTTTATCTTGATATCTTTCATCCTACATAAGCAGTAGATCATCAATTTGAAACTTTCTCTATGTAACCTTCTTATGACACCAATACTTGACCTTTTGTTTCTTTTTGAGACTAGTCTTATGTGCATCTCTCCTAGCTTTATCTAGTGCACCCAACTAATTAACTTTGTTTTTCATCACCCCGTCAGTTTCATCATATCCTAGTATGAACTTGTAGATTGGTAAGAGGTTGTTTTTTTTATTATGGTAAAAGAAGGTTTTGAAGGGGCCCCAAAACCCTTTACATCAGTGAGAAAGGTGGGAAGAAAAAGCACAAAGAAAAAATGAACATTTGGAGGGGCGAAAGAAAACCATTATAGAGATCCCTCCAACAGAGCAGACAAAAAAGACAAAGACAACAAAATAGGCTTGAGACAAAAAGCCAACACAAGAAAACTGCTACCTACAACTAATATCTGCCATTAATATCTACCCCCTTTTTCAATGAACAACTATTATTTGAAATAAAATTGTTGTTCTCTCACAAGTTTTGGCATTTTTTCATTGGAATCTCATTGTTCTATTGCACAAAACAATCCCCCTTCTTTACATATGATATTCATCCATGCTTGTGATGTGGCATGATCGTGATTTTTTAATCATTTAAATGATTTTTTTTTGCATTGGATGTGTTCATTTGTCATTAGTAACTCGCTATCTCAATGATCCAAATGTTGTTCTTTCTTACTATAAAACTTGATTTTCATGGCAACGTGAGGCTTAACTGTACAAAAAGTTGTTTTTTTGAAGCTTGGAGGCCATTTCTTTTCCTCTCATTTGCATTCATGACATTTCTTAGGGCTTCTCTTACGTCTAACTCAAGTTCAAACCTAAATTATCTCCCTTAAGCTAAGTCAAACAAAAGTATTTGACTTTATTTTCCCTTTATTGCCTCATTAAGATATTTAACATGACCTCTTTTCTTTTTAACATATTACCATGGATGGTGCATTAGACCAAGGGGCAATGATGTTGTGAATGAAGTAAAATTAATTCTTTCTTGAAATTCGAAGGACTTTTGGAATAATTTTGAACACTTTAGCTCCTACAACTACAAACATGCACTTCCATAATTCTTGTAAAATACTTAAATGAATTTCACAACTCTCTAAAAAGGACCTAAGAGATATACAAAGTTATTTTATTCTTTAAAGAAAAAATAGGTAACAGGTTTTGTTAGTAAATAGATTTGTCCCTCGGAAAGAAATGTAAATAATGACTCAATACGCCCAAAAGGAAGAACAAAATGTACTAACAGCTGGATGAGTTACCACTGATTGATAACTCTCCTCTGAATTGATAGGTACAGCTCCCTCTTAAAAAGATTTACAATGAATTAGATGACTGGTTATGCCTTTAACCAGAAGGCAAAAATATTCTCTAACTCCATTCATCAACATGAGATAGATGTGACTATTAGATGTAGAAACTAAAAAGGAAAAGAACAGACAACCAAAAGATAGTTCATCTATTCTTTCAAACGCAGAGAAGTTCAAAGAAGAAGATATTTTGCTTAAGTACATAAATAAACAAACCTGACAGAGTTCATAAAATACATAAATTCCATTTCTGCAAAAAGAAACACTCAAAATATGATTGAATTAACCAATAGATTGTCTTCAATCATCATTCACACCAAAGGATATGAAAGCAACAATTTCTTGATCTCAAATGTATATAAAGAAAACCTAAAGATTTTCTCCATCCCTACACAGAAAATGGCTTGCAAAAACAAACATAGCTTCTATCTCCCCCTCCTCTGTTACAATAAAAACATTAAATATATTTCCCCTTCCCATAGCCTCCAGACTTCTGAAAAGAAGAATAAAATAAATAAAAACCCCCTCTTAGTCTTATTGCTATCTATTTAACACTTGACCTTTCCGGTAATGTTTCGGTTACCATCATAACCGATTCTTGGGAAGATGCGTATTTTCTTTCTTTAATCTTTTCACTTCTTATCGATGGTTAAATTCCTAAGGAATTTATTACTTTTCAAACATTAAAAATTGCAAGCTGGCAATGATAATGTTACACTGGTTGAGAAAGCCGCCTCTACTCTGCAAATTTTGCAATCCTGATGTTTCTTCCCTGATACTAACTATTGGCATGAGTTATTGATTTTCTTATATCCACATCGGCCTATTTGAAAATGTTAGCCATTTTCTTTTCCTGATGCTCGGGAGAAAGATCTCAACTGCCTTTTCTTTGCTAAGGCTCAGGCTCGTTCCTCCATCTCGGTTCCATGCTCCTCATGAATCGGGTGCATCACTGACATTGCCAAACAACTCGAAGCCATCTTCATGTTGGCGTAACAAAGGGGGTTGTGTGTCTCCATGACCATCTTCGCCATTGGTATTTGGTAAGGCCCGAGCCTGATGGAAAATTTCAGGAGTTACTTGCGGCATCTCTTGATGATCAGACTAATCTCCTTTGCACATCTTCAATCATGGCCTCGACCGGTTTCTTCCATATTTTCTCCTTCATGGGTGGCTCTCAAGCTTTGACTCTATTTACACATATCATGACTTTACAATTGAAAATAACACTAAATTTTCATTCGGTGTCTCCTTCAATACTAGCCCGACAGTGTCTCAAACTACTACTATATGAGATATATTTTCTCAAGAGTTCGCCAATTAATCATGTTGTAACACATGAAGCACTTGGCACGCATTCACACTATCCCACCACGTTGCTACACCATAGATATATATGCGGATTCTAGAATCAACGCCTCTCACATAGTATCTATTCATCAACAGATGTCACCAATAAACCATTTCAATCTTTATGCTATGATGGCACCGTCCCATTGTTGACATTCTTCTCCTCGGCTTCACAGGAGAATCTTCCATATTCTCAAAGTCTTTGACACCTACTTTGTGAGGTGGTCTTGGTTGAGCAACAAGGAGCTTCTTACACACCACTCAATCCAATGATCAATCATTTGTGCCACTATCAAACCATTACATTGTGTAATCAGGTTCCTCTGAACTCTTAAATAATGTGTTGCTCTCCATGTGCAAATATGGATTGACCATCCAATGCTTACATTTGTCATATGAAAACATGATCTTTTATCAGCAAGTATTGTTCCCCTTCACATGTCTTCAGGGCACAAACTAAATCATCTTGGCACCAAGAGTTATCAGAACTTGGTCAAAATCGTAACGGTTGGTGAGATCACAGAGCTCATCCCCTCATGCAAATCTACTTATGGGGTGACAATAGTTTATCAAATGGATTGCGCATATTTTCTTCAACTACAACTGTCTTCTTATCTAGTTTGAGGAATTATCTCCAGGCTTAGTCACTTATTGGGTGTTCGTGATCTTCCTTATATTCACATTTTCCGTTTGTGCTTTGCTTTCAGTTTTGCAGTGGCGAGCTATCCCAACAATTGTATAAAGATCGGGTCGATCTCATACACCATGGACCTATGGTGCTTTGATGACAAATAGGGGGTAGCATTATGAGCTTTTCAAACTCCATTAAATATTCCAAAAGTGAAGAAGAATCCCGGTGGTTTTAATTGCTAGCAAATGTTGTGCTTATCTTTTCCCCATCAACTCGTGCATTATTGGATGTTGTTCCTTCTGATAGACAATGACAAATGTCCGGCCTCCATTCTAATTGAGGTGTGATCATGGCTTAAGACCGATGATGAGGCGCTCATCATGCATTTCTATGCTCAAGAACAATAATATTGTGCTTTATCTTGCTCGATTCCATCACTGACAAATGATTTTACCACATCTATGTGAGCTCTAAACCCGAACTCCATTCACTATTTTTACTCGAACTGCTCACTATGCAAGACCATATAATTCTTGTTCTCCTTTTCATCACTGGAACTACCATTATTGTATCTGATCATCACACAGTGGTCTTAAAGTTTTATTGGATTAATCAAGTCATGAAAACTTTGACTGATTGAAACTTGCCTTGTTATGCAGTGAGCCTAATAACTTAGTAAATGAACCATTTGCACTTTGAAGTGTTGAAAATTGAAAATCACCAAGAAATTAGCAACGCAATTTGATATACCATGAACATTTCAGAACTTGAACCATTATCTTTCCACCTTCAATTTGTGCTTCACAAATCTGATCTCTACACATTCTGGACTACGGTTCTTAACTTGACCCTTGAATCTGCACTTCAAATTCTGAACTTGGATCATGAACTTCGAAACTGTCGAACCTGCATTTGAACTTGAACTTGAAGTTCAATGATTCAAAATTTCATCCGAACATTTCCTTTTCACAAACAATTCTTAACAAGAGCATTTTCAACATAAGCCAGGGGGAAAATTAAGAGAAATTTTTTGAGGAGACCTGATTTCGAAGTTTTTGAGATTGGGGTGCTGAAAGCATGGCAACAACTACAAACATGCACTTCCATAATTCTTGTAAAATACTTAAATGAATTTCACAACTCTCTAAAAAGGACCTAAGAGATATACAAAGTTATTTTATGCTTTAAAGAAAAAATAGGTAACAAGTTTACAGACTAAAGATTTCACGCATGCAACCAAATCTAATTTGATTTGAAGATCTAATATTAGATCCAAGTCAAATTTATTTTCAGATGTCATATGAGAAAACATTTTTAAATAGTAAACCATGACTGAAAATTTGTTTGATGGCAATTGTTCCTCGTGATTCTACCTCTAAAAGTTGTTTATCAATTGATTTTGAAATCACCTAAAAGCTAGATTTCTAGCATGAGATATGTATAAATGGATTGTCCTCGCAATAAGCCTATCGACTAACAAGCATTACTGGTGAAATGTAGCTTCTAAGTCAATTATAAGCTTATAAAATTATCAAATGTTAGTATAATGGAGTAATAGTCATTTATTTAGTCATTTTTATTTATGTGACTAATTATTTAATTGTGTTTTTACCTGATGATCAAATTAGTCATTTATAGCTGTGTTGCAAAAAAATAGTAGAATTTAGTCATTTTTAGTTGTCATGACTAAAAGTTTTACCTGCACCTGGTAATTTATTTGCCAAATATCTATTAGTGGAAAGACAAAAAAAATTATGGATCCATTACTAGCACTAGTTAGGGATTCATGGTTGATTGGACATGATGAGGTTCATAGGAGAAAAAACATTCAACTAGACAAAACAAAACCTAAAAGATAAACCTAACAACTTGAACCACCTAGAACAAAAAATAGAAACAAAAAAGTAGTGTAGGTAGACCTATTTACATATATGTATATTATGCATTGAAAATAGCCCAATTCAAGATAATGAGAGTTTTAAAAATTATCCATGCATAGGGAATTTTTGAAATTTTCCATCAAGGCTTTGCAAAAAATATCAATCCTCTCCATGTGGATTGCTAATTAGATACAAGCCACTCCAAAGAGGGTCAAATTTCCCATATTTTTCTTTATCCTGACATCTTGCATCCCACATAAGAACTAGATCATCAATTTGAAACTTTCTCTTTGTAACCTTATTATGACACCAATACTTGACCTTTTATTTATTTTTGAGACTAGTCTTATGTGCATCTCTCCTAGCTTCATCTAGTGCAACCAACTAATTAACTCTCTTTCTCATCACCCCATCAATTTCATCATATTATAGTATGAACTTGTATATTGGTAAGAGGTTGTTAAAAATCATCTTGGCCTCCATTTTATACACTAATTCAAAAGGAGACTTTCCAATAGCCTTTTTATTCATAATTTTATCATGCCATAATGCCAATTTGAGCTTTGATTTTCATGCCTTCTCATTCTTTCATGTGATTCCTTTGATTATTTTTACTCATAATTTTTTATTCAATTATTCTTGACCATTACCTTGGGGATGGTATAGTGAAGAATATGATATATTTATACCATAACTATTGCAAAAATCAATAGTGTTCTGATCTAAAACATGTGGCATTATATGTTCCAAAATAAATTCTTCGACTTGACTTTTCTTGTAGTCATCCTTATTAGAATTTTCTGTCTACATTTAATAAAGTAGTCTATAGCAACCAAAATCTAATTGCGTCCACCACTTGATTTTTTAGTAATTTCAACAATGAATTTGATTCCCATTGTTGAAAAAGAGCTTCAACTATTATAGTCCTAATTGGAAAGGCACTTGCATTTTTTATCTTTCCTAAAAACCTTTGACAAGAATTACAAATCCTCACCATATTTTGAGCATTAGAAAAGAGTGTAGATCACTAGCAACCAAACTTGGAAATTTTGTGAGTAGTGGTTTTAGCCATATAATGTCCTCCACATATATTTATATGCATCTCAATCAAAATTTTAGTAGCTTGATCTTGATCAACACATCTAAGAAAAACACCACCAGAGTTCCTCCAATACAATTTTCCCTTCAATATGTTGTATTTTATATCTTGCAACTTGACTGCCCTTTTCTTATTCTCAGTCAAGTGAGCTAGGAATGTCATATTTTAAAAATATTGAAGAATGTCCTTATACTGGATTCTAGATTTTGTAAGTTGCATTTATTAGCTCACCTCTGTTAACTACATTTACTTGGAAAGCCTCAAGGTTAAATTTT
Organism: Chamaecyparis obtusa; assembly: GCA_027943335.1. NCBI lineage: Eukaryota > Viridiplantae > Streptophyta > Pinopsida > Cupressales > Cupressaceae > Chamaecyparis > Chamaecyparis obtusa. The sequence goes on along the minus strand of BSBK01002086.1, from coordinate 43,084 downwards.
TCATCAACTTGGCTAATCCTTGTCCCCCCTCCCCACAACTTGGTGATTTGTATGTTAATATTAAATTCTTGTATCTTATTGATCCATCTACATCTTCCTATCACTTTATGTTGTGTGAAAATGTATTTGAAATAGAGTGAGGAATATAATCTACAATTTGGGCACTCAGCAAGTAAGGCATAGAATCATTTACTTTGACAAGATAATATGCTTGCTTTTCCATGATATCATACTTCAATTTTGTTTCTTGCAGGGATTTGCTAAAAAAAGTAATAGGCTACTCATACCCTTCATCATTGTTTTGCAACAAAAATGCAACAATAGTATAAAAAGATACAAAAGAGAAAAAAATATAAATATTTTGAAGAATTGGGATATTTTAAAATGTGACCCTTTTTTATGGCTTCCTTAATACTTTACAATGCTTCGACTACTTCATCTCCCCATTACATTGATTCACCTTTTCTGAACATCTTCGAATATGACCATTGTAACTTCTTTAAAGTTTTTCATAAACCTTATTATGAAGTTAATTTGGCCAAAAGTTGTCTGAATACCTTTGACTATCTTACAAATTGGAATCTTAACATTAGCTGCAACTCCATTAGGATCAATTTTGATTTCATCATTTGATAAAATGTGGCCTAACAATTGTCCTTGATGATCTACAACTGATTGAATATCTAGATAAACTGAAGGAATGGTGATTAGAGATCACTGAGCTACTAAAATAATATGTAAGATGATTAAATCAACCAATATATTGTCATTGATGTCAACTAGTTTTAAAACTACTTATCATGATAGTTACAAACATCTGAACATCTGTAGAAGGAAGAGAAGATGAAGAAATGAGATATCTACATAAGGAAAAGATGAATATGACAGATAAGGATAAGGTATACATTGGGTAACTTATTGATGAGTCTATGGCTTTGTATTGTTGACTTGACCATGCTACATTAATCTATTATGAAGAAGAGATTTGAATTGAACAAGTTAATGTGGTCACTAATTGAATACTTTTCTATACACTGAGCCCATGCAGTGTATATCGAGTGACAGTAATAATCGAGTTAGTTATCACCGACACATTTAGTATTAACCAAGTATGGATGAAAATATTAAATGCTAAGAACAACTGACTGAAATTGATGAGCTGAAAATTGTTATGATTTCTAGGTAAAGGATGAAGTTAGTTATAAGATCCATGACTGATATAATTCAGAGATGATCTAAAGGATGAGATTGAAACATGTTAAGGACACATCTGCCAAGGAAGGTTTAAGCGGCAAAATGGATGAAGGAGATTAAGAGGCAAAATTTGATGGCTGATATGAAAATGGTTAACTTGTCTATTTAAGAGACATGAGTTTCATTGTTGAAACATGCTGGACAAATAGAGATTGCAGAGATTTCATGTGGAGACTTTATTCATGCATTCCTAATCAAATGAGTTATAGAAAGAACCGAGCTACAGACATTATCGAGCATCAGAGAACTATTTACTGAGTGAAGTAAGTTCAGAAATATTGAGGAAGTGAATTGATTAATGATCAGATGAGTTTTATGAGCATAGCATATATCTAGATATTTACAATTGAGTTGTATTTGAATTAGGTCAGACGTGTATCAGTTTAGCCATTGAGTCAGTGAAATCTCTAAACCGAGTGGACTTAAGAGTCTTATTGTATTTCCATATGACATTCAATGAATGTTAATTGTTATCTTGTTGACCCCATAGTGAATTTTGGTCAAGAGTTAACTGTTAGTGATAAATCCTCTAACCAGGTCACACCTAACAGTGTGCATTGTAACCTTTAATAGGGTTGGCTCCTAACCAAGCTCACTTTAGAAGAGTGAAATATTTTGGGTTACCGGTCCCAGGTGGTTTTTCCCTTAGCAGGGTGTCCATGTTAAATTATTGTGTTATGTGTTATGTGTTGTGTGTTGTGTGTTATGTGTTATGTGTTATGTGTTATTTGTTATGATTATTTTGCTATCATACTTTACATACTGCATAGTTGATTTAATCGGTAATCATAGTTTGGATCATTACTGGTATTCAGTAAAGTGAACGGACAGATTGATATTTTATGTTACCGAGCTACATAAATTGTTGAAATAGATTTGTAAAGTACATATGGGAGTTTGGGACTGTAGGATAACTAATTTAACTGATTCACCTCCCCCCCTCTCAGTTATTCTAATAATTGGTATCAGAGCATATTGGTTGCTTGGAGGAAAGTTTTAAGGACTTAAGAAAAAAATCACAAGATGTATAAGAGGGAAGTGCCTAAGATAAACAAAGATAACTTCTCCACATGACAAAGTAGGATGAGGCTTCACATATTTGGAATTGAAGAATCTTCTCTACATCTACTAGACCATGGCTACATAGAACAGAATATTGGACCTTTGACAATTGATTAGTTGAGAGACAAACATGAGCATAATATAGCTATGATAGAGATTGTTGCTTCTCTATTTGATGCTGAGTTTGAAGTTGTCAAAGCATGCACTACAATGAAGAAAATGTGGGATAAACTTGCACTAGTTTATGGTGGTGATGTAAATGTAATGAGAGCCAAAGCTAAAAGCTTAAGAGGCAGATTTGATGACATGAAGATGAAGGAAGGTGAGAACATCACACAATACTCTAACATAATCAAAGAGGTAGTCAATGCTATTCGAGGAGAAGGAGGTATTATTTCTGAAGATACTGTGGTAAGTAAGATACTGAGAACCTTGTTGCCTATCTATGCAATTAGAATATCTGCAATTCTTGAAATGAGGTTTGCAGCTAATATCACTCTTACCCTTGATAGTCTGATTGGAAAGTTAACTACTTTTAAGCTAAATAATTATGACAACAGTGTTGTACCGAGTGTTGAGTTTGGTTTTATGTCATCTCTAAAGATTGGTAAATCTAGCAATAAGCATAATATAAAGAATGAAAGTGACAGTGACAACGAAGATGAGCTTGACGAGCTTGAAGCACTTATGGCTCAGAGACTACAAAAAGGTAAAGGAAGGTATAAGGGAAAGTTACCTTTAGCTTGTTTTAATTGTAAAGAGATTGACCATATTGCTGCTAGATGTCCTAATAGGAAAGAAGAAGATAAAGACAATGACCAATCTGGTGATGGAAAGTTTGGCAGAATAAATAATAGAGGAAACAAACACTACAACAAAGACAACTGAGATACAAAGACAAAGGCAAGAAGGCATGTTACCTTGTTGGAGAAAATGAAGATGACACTGACACCGACACTGATGATGAAATTGAAGTGGTATTTGTTGCAATGAAAGATAATTCATAAGAAGAGGAAAGGTATGAAGAAACAACTCTTATTTCTAAAGTTAGTAAGAATGATACTTGGATCATTGATAGTGGTTGTACACATCACATGACTAGTGATGAAGATAAATTTGAACATCTTGAGCACTATAATGGAGGATCAATGAAAATGGAAAATGATACACCTTGTCAAGTGAAAGGAAAATGGTCTATCTTATTGAATGATAGGATTAGATGTGATAATGCATACTGGGTAAAAGGACTTAACTACAATTTGTTAAGTGTAGCACAACTGAATAACTTAGGTCACCAAGTTGCATTCGAAAGCAAGAAGGTGAAAATCTTTGATGAAAATGGAAAGCTTGTCGATACTAGAGGACAATCAAAAGGTAATTTATTCTATCTTGACAATGTTGAAACTTCTTGTTTACTGGTGAAGAATGAAGATGTATGGTTATGGCATAAGACACTATGTCATGTGAACTTTGATAACATGATTAAGATCAGTAAAAAGAGAAGAGTTAGAGTTTTATTGAGTCTAACCAAACTTGATCATGTTATGTGCAATCAATGTCAGAAAGGAAAGATGACCAAATCTAGTTTTAAAAGTAAAGACTATTCATCTAAAGGTATTTTGGAGTTGGTACATACCAACTTATGTGGTCCTATGAGAACTCAAATCTACTATGGTGACAAATATTTTATTTTATTTGTTGATGACTACTCTAGGATGATGACAGTCATGTTCTTAAAAGAAAAATCTGAAGCATTCAAATTGTTTAAATGGTATAAGGCTAAAGTTGAAAAAGAAACCAAGAAAGACTTAAAATGCTTAAGATGTGATAGAGGTGAGTTTATTTATGATGAATTCACTAATTTCTGTAATGAGAATGAAATCAAAAGATAGGTTTCTGCACTGAGGACACTGCAACAGAATGGGATTGTTGAAAGGAGGAACTGATCTATTGTTGATTGTGCCAGAACATTGATGATTGAAAAAAATATTGCACAAATGTACTAGAGATAAGTAGTTAGCACTGTTGTATACACCTTGAACCAAGTTCAACTGAAGAAAGACATGAACAAGACACCTTATGAGTTATGGTTTGGCTATACACCAAATGTAACTTATTTTAGAATCTTTGGAAGTAGGTGTTATATTCTGAAAGATGATAGGCATGGTAAATTTGACTCTAAAGGTGATGAAGGAATATTTTTAGGATATTCTACTAAGAGTACAACTTATAAATGTTTGAACAAGGCTACTAATAAAATGGTAGAAAGTGTTAATGTAAAAGTTGATGAGTTTGTTGAAAAGAATGATGAAGAAAGCATGAAGGAACCGAAAGAATACGGTAGGTTTACATATGTTGAGCATCCAGGCTATCTACCAAAGCCACAGGATGAGTCTACCGAGCATCAAGAAAATGCTACTGAGAATCAACAAATACAAACCGAGAACCAGGAAGAAGCTACCGAGCAAGAAAATGAACCTGAACTGAATGATGAGCAAATAAGAGAACAAGTGCTAGCAAGATTTGTTAGAAGACACCATTCATAGAATCAACTCATTGGAGACAAGAAAGTTGGCATGATGACTTGAAGTAAGTTAAGACAAAACACATGCTTAGTTTGTTAGTGTGAACCTAAGAATGTTAGGGATGCACTTGAAAATGAGGAATGGATTAAGGCTATGAATGAGGAAATTGAACAAATTGAGAAGAATAAGACATGGACATTAATTCTCAGACCAAAAGATAAAAATGTAATTGGTACTAAGTGGATTTTTAGAAACAAGTTAAATGAAAATGGTGAGGTCACTAGGAATAAGGAAAGACTTTTATGCAAGGGATATATGCACAAGAAGAAGGTATAGATTATGGTGAAACTTTTGCACCAGCGGCTACACTTGAAGGAGTCTGTATATTAATTGCACATGTTGCACATAAGGGATTCAAAGTATATCAAATGGATGTGAAATCATATTTTCTGAATGAAATTCTTGAGGAGGAGGTCTACATAAAACAACCAGAAGGTTTTGTTGATCCAAATCAGAAGAATATGGTATGTAGACTGCACAAATCTTTGTATGGACTGAAGCAAGCACCGAGAGCATGGTATGAAAGACTACATTCTTATCTTATTAGTATTGGCTTTGTAAGAACAAGTGAAAATAGTAATTTGTACATAAAAGGAGAATCTGATGATAATATTTTGATTACTGAAATTTTTGTTGATGACATAATCTTTGGTGGACATGATTTGATTTGCAAATATTTTTTTGATGAAATGAGAAAGGAATTTGAGATGTTAATGTTTGGAGAGATTAAATTATTTGTAGGTTTGCAGATTATACAACAGAATTATGAGATTTTCATCACTCAATCAAAATACATTAAAGAAGTGTTAAAGACTTTTGGCATGAAAGATTCAAAACTGGTAGGAACACCGATTGTAACAGGATGTAAGTTGACAAAGAATGATGAATCTACCAAGGTAAATCAGCCACTGTACAAATCAACGATTGGAAAACTGATGTATGTGGTACATAGTAGGCCTGATATAGCACATGAAGTTGGGATTGTGGCAAGATTTTATGACAATCCTAAAAATTCACATATGGTTGTTGTTAAAAGAATTCTAAGATACTTGAAGAAGACTGAAGACTATGGTTTATGGTACACAAAGGAAGGAAAATTTGAACTACCAGTTTATACTGATGTAGATTGGGCTGGAAACATTGATGACCAGAAGAGAACAACCGGTGGAGAATTCTTTTTAGGAGAAAGGCTTGTGACTTGGATAAGCAAGAAAAAAGCATGCATGTCCTAGTCTACCGCTGAAGCAGAGTATGTTATTGCTATTGCAAATTGTTCAAATATTTCTCGGATAAAATAATTGTTGAAAGGAATGAATGAGGTAATCACTGACCCGGTGATTATATATTGTGACAACACTAGTGCCATAAATATTTCCAACAATCTGGTGATGCATTAAAAAACAAAGCATATATCTATTAAGTATCACTACTTAAGGGAACAAGTTCAAGAGAAGTAGGTGAAACTGGAATTTGTACAATCTAAAGAAAAACTTGCTGATATTTATACCAAGACCTTACTGAAGGACACATTTGAGTATTTGAGGACTAGACTAGGGGTTCATCTCCTGTCTATCGAACACTAAAGTTATTAGTAGGTTGCATCAACCTATACTTTATCATAAAATCATTCATGTTGATGCACATAGCTCACACTTTAGGTTTTCTAAGGTTGTGAAAGATTCTAGAAGCTGGAACAGGAAATTGTTTATCAGTACATGAAGGTACTTGATCTAGACCGAACAACAGAGGATAATTTGGGTGCTGCAGACCTGTTTATTTTCTTTGGAATTGTTTTCAAAGGGAGAGGAACTTCATATGAAATATTTGTTGCTGAGAACATATATGGGAGAAAGAATTAGAGAGCAGAGAAAAAGATCAAATCCACAGGGAGAGTCTGCATGGAATGTTATATTTGTAGTGATTAAACATTTTAAATATCAAGCTAGGGAGAGCTTACCGAGCTACAACATTTACCTACATAGTTTTAGAATACATGTTTGGTATGTGTATGACATATTTCATATTGTTTGTGTTGCCATCAATGCCAAAGAAAGAGATTGATGATCTACAACTGATTGAATATCTAGATGAATTGAAGGAACAGTGATTAGAGATCACCGAGCTACTAAAATGATATGTAAGATGATTAAATAAGTCAATATGTTGTCATTGATGTCAACTAGTTTTGACAATACTTATCATGATAGTTACAAATATTTGAACATCTGTAGAAGGAAGAAAAGATGAAGAAATGAGATATCTACACAAGGAAAAGATGGATATGACAGATAATGATAAGGTATACATTGGGTAACTTATTGATGAGTCTATGGCTTTGTATTGTTGACTTGACCATGCTACATTAATCTATTATGAAGAAGAGATTTGAATTGAACAAGTTAATGTGGTCGGTAATTGAAGTCTTTTGTATACATCGAGCCCGTGCAGTGTATACCGAGTGACAGTAATAACTGAGTTAGTTATCATCGACACATTCAGTATTAACCGAGTATGGATGAAAACATTAATTGCTAAGAACAATCGACTGAAATTGATGAGCTGGAAATTATTATGATTTCGAGGTAAAGGATGAAGTTAGTTATAAGATCCACGACTGACATAATTCATAGATGATCTAAAGGATGAGATTGAAACATGTTAAGGAAACATATGCCGAGGAAGGTTTAAGCAGTAAAATGGACAAAGGAGATTAAGAGGCAAAATTCGATGGCTGATATGAAAACGGTTTACTTGTCTATTTAAGAGACATGAGTTTCATTGTTGAAACATGCCGGACAAATAGAGACTGTAGAGATTTTGCGTGAAGACTTTATTCATGCATTCCTGATCAAACTGGTTACACAAATAACTGAGCTGCAAACATTATCGAATGTCAAAGAACTATTACACATTTCTTATAATTATTTCTATTTGGACTTCAATTCCACAATTTTTTCTCTCATTCTAATTATTATAAAAATGCATAGTGTGCAACTTTATCCTTACATTGGTAAATTTATCTTATTATCCTAAATACAATAATGCACAAAGCAAGAAACATTAGGCATGAAGTCCACGTAGAATTGTATGATTGTGTGTTAATTTTGTATGTTTATTCAATTGACATTTGAGATCATACAAAGACCTCTTCACATTATACAAAAGACTCCAAATTACATACTTTCAAAGCTCTTTAATTCACACAAGAAACTTTTCAAATTACATATTTTCAAAGCTCTTCGCACAATGTATGATGCAAGACACTATATCTGATCCAAAATATCTATTAAAAAGCATACACAATTAAAACAAAAAACAATCATACAAAGCAAGATTATAGACCTAAAATAGTTGGAGACATCATCAAACAACTAGTAGCATAGAAGGGACACAAATTCTACATTGGTATTGATGAAATGCAGATAAATATATATTCTCTTCGTCATCATCGTTAATGAGTTAATGAGTTAAAAACAGTATTCTGCCCATACTTGCCGACAGCAAGTTTTGTTTTGCATCTTTAACTGGTTTTGCCAAAGGTTGGGTCCATAAGAGCCTTTACAAGCTCGCCAACGGTCATATCCATGAGAGGAATACAATCATCCCCTCGTATGTTCCGAGAGCACCCATTTGGCCAAAAAGCATCAAACCTATCACTGTCCCTTCACATGGATTTAGGTACATCACATTGAACTTTTTAAAAATTCTTCTCTGTCAAACTCAGACTTCATACTCTGATCCAACCGTTTAACGTACCTTCCAATGCTCACAAACGTCTACCTAGAAGAGTTTTAACAGTTTGCACCACTGCTGAGCACTAAATTGATTGCCCATTGCTGGAAAGATCACAACAAATGAAAAATGAGTGACGTCAAATTTTGACTGGACTCGGAATCCCACGTCCCAGGTTCGAATCTCTCCATCAGCATCCACCCAGCCGCACGCCAACCGACGCTTCTAACGAAATTACAGGACCAAAGTATGTAGAAAATTCATTGAAGACAGCTGGGTAGTGGTCTGACAATAAATTATTCCTGTGAACGTGAATGCCATTTAATACAAGTACTTTAAGGTAATGCACTGTTTACACATGTGATGCAGATTAATGGTTCAAACCTTTTAATTACATGAAAACAGCCTAAAAGATTCTGTTTTGTTGCGGATTGATTCCAAATAGTTTGAAACCAAATCTATTAGATTTCCACAATCCATGCATATATTATTGCAGTTTGGAACCAATTCGCGCGGTTAGTACTTGACCAATTCAGGTAGGAACACTCTCTTACATGACTCACTATTTCTGCGCTTTGCATTTCCCACTCTTTTAAAACTATAAAGCATGAAGTGTAGGGAAGATATGTGGGAAATATATCTCATGTTCATTGGCCAAATATCTCATTGTTTCCAAGCATAATACTTGGAAAATCTTAAGAAGATCATTGGAATATTGATTTGAGAATAAACATTGGGCATGTATTTAGATAGTCAAAGGTCTACTAGTGGGTATGCATTTTATTTGTTTAGTGGTGTTAGTTGGAAGAGTAAAAGGTGTTCATGATTATTTTGTCCACTACTAAAGTATGGTTGCTACATGTATGTCTATGAAGAGGGACTTTGGTTATATAAACTATTTTTGGTCAAGTTAAATTTGATTTTAGGGTGGTTTAGATTAGTTGCGATAGTGAGATTGCTACATATTCTCTAGGAATTCCACATACCATGCTCAAGTGAAACAAATTGAAGCTCATAATCACTTGTTTGGGAGATGGTGGAGATTGGCAAGGTTATGCTTTTAAAAGTTGACACTTTAGTGTTCACTTACAAAATCTATGAGGACAAATAAGTTATTTTGGTGTAGGGAAATCCATGAACACTCTCTCTCTACACACAAATATATATATATATATATATATATATATATATATATATATATATATATATATATATATATATATATATATATATATATATATATATATATCAAGTGGACACATGTTATATAATTAACATTAGATTATCCTTGCAAATCTTATAAGCGAATGCTAGATCTCCAAACATCTTGGAATGGGTGCTTGGATGCCCATGGTGATTGAAATATATTATTATATTTCACTTATATGAAGAATCGTAAGCTTATGCATTGTAAAAAAAAAAGTTCTATTCATTATTTTTATATTGTTTCACTATTCCCTTAGTTACACTTTATATTAAAGAACAAGGGAAATGACTACTAGGTGGAACAAATCAAGCTTAGGACCAATTGACTTCAAGTTAATCATTATGCTAATGAAAAAATTATGAAGTAACTTCAACAATAAGTTTAACACTCGTATACTCATATTTGACTTGTTTTCTCATAGATGTTGGTATTACCATTTTTGTTGATGATGTCTCCAACTATTTTAGGTCTTATAATTGCAATAGAATTTGTTTCCCTTCTATGCTGGTTATTTTTTGGTGTAGCTCATTTCACTTTCATTGCTTATTGCTTCAATTATGACTCATCTTGATGTAATTATTGTTATTATACCGTCTTGCTATAATCACAATCTCTTATTACATTTACTATTGCTCTATTGTATTTCTTATAATTATTTCTATTTTGACTTAAGTTCCACAAATTTATTTTGTCTCTAATTCTAATTATTATAAAAAATGCATCATGTGCAACTATATCCTTGTTGCCCCATTTTTCATACCCATGGTTGAAAAATAGTCTCAATTAAATTCTATCATTATTAAGAATTCCCTTGCCTTAGTCATTTTAATAACAATCAAGATTTCAAGATTCTGGCTTCAGTTGGGAACGATTTTCAGAAATTGAGTGTCTAATCGGAACTATCTTTGCTTTGCTTTGTCTTCATTAAGTCTATCTCTTAGTCGTAAAAGTCAAGTCAAAAGTCCTCCATCATCTTTCGGGAAGTAAACATCGGGCTTGATAGGCACTGCTAGAACCACCATAAGAGTCCGAAGGTATGGGTGGAACTAAATAAAAATGAAGGGAAGTGGAGTGGCTCATTAAGCATCTCCATTCATAAAAGGTTAAAGTGTCAGAAGGATTGTCAGAGTTCGATCACCTAAGTGGAACCAAGTAAAGTGGTGGAGAATTCATCAAATATGAGCGTAGAAAAAGACTTAATCTTTGGAACAGTCATCGGGTTTCAAAGGATGGAAAAGAACTAAGAAGAGATTAGAGAAAAATCAAGGAAAAGAAGAAGTTAAGACACTGGGAGAAAGATCAAGTTCTAGAAAGATGTTCAAAATCTGAAAAAGGAAATATAACACCTAGCTAGAGGAAAGAAGTTTGGGAATAAAAGGAAACAGAAAAAGTTGAGTATGCAAGAAGTGTTGTCAGGACCCGACACTCAACTTGGAACTAATTATATAAGAACATAGGCCCTCTTTTTCATATAAGGAAAAAAATAAAGGTGGAGAAAATTAAAGGTTTCTGAAGAGACATCAGAATATGAAGCTTGAAGTGGAAGCTCTAAAAGGGCCCATTTGGTAGTGGGAATTAGGAAATGATGGATTTGATCACATGCTGGAAATGGTCAAATCATGGATTTGATAATCTGGTTTTTCATTTCTGGATTATGTTTGGACCGTTTGGTTCCACTTTTTGAAACTGGAATTGGAATTCGAGTATGATTTTTTATTTTTATTTTTTAAAATTGTTTTAATATTTTTTAATTTAATAATTCATTTTTATTAATGGAATTGAATTTAAAATGGAATCGCAAACCATTTTAGGTAGCCAAAGTTGGTGACAGATAACCAAGTTACAATCATTGCAAAGAAAATTTTTATAAAAAATCAACAAAAAAATTAGAAAATAAATTCGAGAAAAAAATTTTAAAAATAATAAATCAATTTTTTAAAAAAAAAATTGAAAAAAAAATTGGCAAAAAATTTGAATTTTTTTCAAAAAAATTCGAATAAATAACAAAGTTACAAACCACCCAAACAAATAAAAAATAAATTAAATCCTTCCCCACACAAATAAAAAATTAAAAAATTAAGTGTAGACATGAAAAATTTAAAAATTTGCTTTCCCCCATTCAAGTTCCAATTCCACATTTTTAGATGGAAAATGTAAATGCTCATTTTTGGCAAAATGAGCATTTACATATTCCTATTCTATTTTCATATTGCACTCCCAAACTGAAGATTCAATGAAATGGGAAATAACAAATGTCAATTCCAAGCTAATTCCCGCTACCAAACAGGCCCTAAACGAAGAGAAAAGTGACTCTTTAAGAAGAAGATAAAGGAAGAAAGAGAGATGACGTGGCACTTCCATTCATCGTTGGTATTTTTGAAAAGCTATCAAAGGGTGGAAAATTCAAAAAAAGGGAGGTGACGTACTCGACATGTGGGAAGTAAGTCAACATTATTGCTGATGAGACTGGTATTAATGGCACAACTTGTTGATCATTAAAAGGATATTTTTTTACATGATTAAAGCATCCTCTGAAGTTATTTTATGAGATTTGAAGTGTGAAGAAGATGCTAAAGCTAGGGCATCATCAAAATTCAATCTACGGAGACAAATAGAAAAAATCTAGTAAGTTAACCAACTTCGTGACATTTTTCTACCTATAAATTTGAAATTTGAGTTGTGTTTGCATAATTGGAAATCAAAATGAAGTATTTAAGCACCTGGGTTATGATCACTTGATTGGTTTGGAAAGTTCCTTGTGTGAAATTGGCGACACAAAATTGGGTTGGGTAGATTTAGATGATTTATGGAGGAGAAATAACAACCCAAACAGACACCTAATCACAAAAAAACTAGCAGAGGGTGATCTGTTATGGGCAGCTGGGTTCCCAATCGTCATGTAGTGTGCAAAGTTAATTATGGGGTGCATTAACCACTACAACCCTGAAACGAGACAGATTAAGAAGCAAACAAGGAAGTTCTTATCACTTTGGACAGGGAGACAATTCAAAATTCTTTTCGATTTCTAGTTAGGGAAGATTACGCTCATTGGGACTTTGCCTCCTCTCAATCTCAGTTCAGTGAAAAGAAGACCTATTACATAAATATGATGGCTAGGGATTGGTTTCAGCCGAGGAGAGTTGGGCAATCCAAGCTTCCCAAAACTATTCTCAGTACCAATGTTAAAGGAGAAATTACTAACATTAGTGTGCTATTACGTAGATTAAGAGGAAATGAAGATAAAATTTTCCTTGACAAATGGATATTTTTCTTTGTGAAAACAATCTACTTTGGGTCCACTTATATTGATTAGGCTGAAATATTTAGTGACTATATCCATTCGGTGATGAATCAATTCCCTCTCAACAATTTCTTTTACATGTCATCATACATCATTTATTCCCTAGCTTGCACACAATATTGGCTAAGCTTGGAGAATGTGGAGGATTTCAAAGATGACATTCAAGTTTATGATTTTTGCACAAGTGTTATGCCAAATTTCACAGGATAAATGATATGTTCACCATGAGGTTAGCTTGGGAATTACAATGATGCCCTGAATGGAGCATCTCCCCTGAAGCTACAATAGTGATTTTGGAGCACGACAACTATTCCATTCAATTCCCGACGTTGACATACATCCGAGTTGGAGTTTTTGATGATTTTACTTGGAAATTGCCCAGGTACGCGGATGGTAAGATTATCATGGTGGAACTGTGTAGACAAATCTCTAAAGTGAATAAAAGGTGCGAGGAGAAACATAAAGTCACTATCCCCTTTCCTATTTCAGTAGGTGCATATTTATGTTCTTCAAATCTAAATGCAATCAATGTTTGCTAGTATATATTCTATAGAAACTTATGATGTTTTGAGGCCATATTTTGATCCCAACAATTATGTGAGGGATAATTTGCGATTGGGTCTAGCTTATCACCATGTGCCTACCCTTGAGGATTCCTTGGCAAATTGTGCCGATGATTTTGAGGTAAGAAAGAGGCCTTGGTCTAGGTTAACCATTGACCAAATTCAAGAGTATAGGCTTACATTTAATACTCAATGAGTTATAGAGGATGAATTCGATTAGTGGATCCCAAATATTATGCATATATTCAGGGCACTTCTTTAGAAGAGATTAATTGGGACATGTTGAAGCTTGATGATATTGATGTGAGGACAACTCCTATTCTGAAGAGGACACAAAATTAGATAATGAGGAAGAAGTGTGGAAAGAAAGGAGCCGCCTCATCACATGCCTCTACAGCCCCAACACAGAGCATGCACATTGCTACAACACCAACGAACCCTATTTCAAATGCACCCATGTAGACTTTGTCAAATGTTGTAGGAGTGGATGAGACACCACATGAGAAGGAACAAGGCATAAAACCTACTTGTGGATATGGCTCCTTACCTCACATAGATCTAACTAAAGAGGATGCAATTAAAAAGAAGAGTTTGAAGATTCAACAAGAAGGAGCTAGAGAAGAAGAAATTATGGAAGAAAGAGCCCAGGAAGAAGGAGAAGAGACTCCTCAAGAGGATGTTGGTCAAAAGAATGAAGCAACACAAAATCAACCATCTTCAGGCTCAAGTTCTGGTAAAGTTCTCAAATTTCCTTTTTCAAAGCCTACTCAAACTATTACTCCACCTATTAAGAGAAATTTATTTGTTAATTATGAATCATTGCAAAGTGCCACTCAAGTCCTTTCCACTCCAACATGGTTGGAGGAAACCTTGGAGAAAAAGAGAAAAAGGGAATCAAAGGTACAACCTTCAGGGGAGGCACTTCCACAACTACTCAAGATCATGCCTACCCCAAAAGCTAAGAAACTAAGAACAACCTCTAACCTTGTTGAGGATGAACAGATAGTTCATGTGTTCTTTGAATTGGCCCAGCCTATATTGTAGAAGGATTTTAATAAAACCATAGTAGCTAATTTCCACATAATAAGGTTGGATACAAGCATTCCCAAATTTGATCAGGATATGAGGATTTGAGGTTTTTCCCATCAGATAATGCACAAAAGGTTGGATAAGACTAAGATGGATAGGGAACAACTGAAGGCCATGGTTGGGTTACTATTAGATAGCCTACAAAAGATATTGGCTCCATTTCTCTCTTTGGTAGAAGGTACCTATGACACCATATTGGATCCCATGACTAATAAAAAAAAGTGGCATTAATTTCACAATTGCAAGAAAACAATCACCTTGGCAACATGACCAAAGAATGGATAGAGGACCTCAAGGTACACGATCTACCCTTCATTACTAGACTGAGTGAGTCTTATAGGACTCTAATCCAAGCACAAAATAATTTAATATCAAAAATAGATATGGCTAATGATGTAGATCTTACACACCAATAGTTACTGGACCCACACAACTCCTTATATTCCACCTCCTAAGATGCAACAAACAATAGCATTAATACTTAGGCTTGTTAAGGATACTCGTGTCCTTATTCTATGTTCACTTCCAACACACAAATTCTCCAAAAAACCAATGGTTTTAGTTGAAGATCACAATGACTATTTTAGACCCCTATCAAATCACCAAAAGGTCAAGACCTGACTTCACTCCAAGACCCTCAACTCTAATCAAGTACATAAACCCAATAGGCCTCTTGGATTTGGTTTACAAGGAAAGTGATGAGAAATGGGTTCATGGAATGGATCCTACCCCTTTGAAATGATATCTTGACTACAATTAAGGTTTCTCAAACATTCATTTGTATTACACACTTCCCAGTTTGAAAATAAATAGTTTGCCTTTCATCTCCTAGACTAAACACAGTCCCTGTTTAGACTAGGGCTTGATGGTAAACTTGACAAACCTATCCATCTGACCCTGAGCTTTTGGATAATCAAAACACATTGACCTAACTTGCATTTCACCAAAGGGCGTGAGGATCCACTAGTTAAAATGCAAGTTAGGGCCCCATTTATGAAACAACCCTGAGAACTATGGGTGACCAACTCTGTCAGAAATTTCAATAACTCTTACCAAGCTTTGAATTAGAAGATCAGATAATGTGCATTTGAAAGGTAATTCCAATACCTTAATTCTCAGAATGATTTTGCATCAAAATATAAGTTTGTGTGTACGTACAGTATGAAGAAAATGCTCAAAATCAGACTTTTTGTTATTCGGTAACCATCAAAATTTCACCCAACATCCAATCCTAATCCCAAAATGATTCTCTGGCCCATGTAGACCAATCCCAATGAGTATAACTACTTTGGAATTGGTTGTGACTGTTTTTTAGCATAGTTGCAAAATGCAAGCAACATTTGAAAAGTTGCATGACAACATTTGTGCACTTTTGACAAAATACACTTTATGAGGAAAAAACATCACAAGGAGACACTTAAGGTCTTAAGAGACCTAAAAACACATAATAAACCACAAAATCCTAGACCCCTTGGGTCACATCCAAGCCCAATGACTCAAAAGTCCCTTAAGGTTTATAATGCACCTTAAAGACTACGAGTCTTACATAATAGGCTTCATGATTACATGATTGTGATCCTTAGGATCCAAACACACACAAAACAACCAGATCCCATCCTAGGGTGCATTGGAGCATTATAGAAGCATTAAGGTGCCCTACACTAGCTAAGATGGAAGAAAGATCCTACAAACATAACATGCAACAAATCAAAGAAGTAATAGATATGAAATTGGAGAACATTGCCAAATTGGGTCTGATACTGTCACCTAGTGAACCACTTCAAAAGTGGATGTTTAGTTTGGTATATAAGTGTGAATGTGTCACTAAGAACATTGAGTAGCAAAGGGAATTCATGTAACACATCAAGAAAGATATTGAGCAGATAAAGACTTACTTATTGAACATTGGTTGTGACCTACACAAGAAAGGAGAAAAGGAAGTAATCACCATGGAAGAGTTGAAAACAATCTACCAGTAGAACATTAACAATATAACTAGTCCACAGGTGTACTATAAGGAGGAGCATAAAAAATTAACAATATATAAGTGTGAATGTGTCACTAAGAACATTAAGTAGCTAAGGGAACTCATGTAAGACATCAAGGAAGATATTGAGGAGATAAAGACTTGCTTATCAGACATTGGTTGTGACCTATACAAGAAAGGAGAAAATGAAGTAATCACCATGGAAGAGTTGAAAACAATCTATCAACAAAACATTGACAATATAACTAGTCCATGGGTGTACCATAAGGAGGAGCATCAGAAATTAACCAAAATTGATGCCACACTCATGTGGTGTAGTAAGCATTACTTAACTTTAAATGAAAAAGCTAAAGACATAAAAGAAAGCACTCTTTTATTGGACAATTAGGAACACCAATGTAAGCGTTCCTGGGATTGAGGATATTACCCATGTAACCACAACTCTGCAAAAATACAAGGAAATCTAGGGAACCAAAGAGGTAGCTATTGTTGGCAAGGAAGGAGAAAAGGAGGCTCTGTGACACCTGTGCTAGGAACTCTCCAATTATTAGTTTATGATTAGTTTTTGTTACTTAAAGAATCTTTCTTTTTATTTATGTTTTAAAAGTTATTTTAAAAAGACAGTTATTTTGTAACCGTCCCAAGAGGAGGCGAAAAGACTATTTATTTGCATCTGAAACTCTAAACAAATGATTAATAGTTTTAGCTTAGAATCCCCCCTTTTGTGTGACAATTGAGTGAGACTCGAATTTCGGTTGGACAGTTGTTCATTTAAAATATGAAATTTCTTCTCTTGAATGGATGAATGAAAGATCAACAGAATGAGTTAATTGTAGATATCAAACTGTGTTTTTGAGATTAGTAATTATAGGGTGTCCTATGTGGCGCTATTTATTCTTTTTTCTTTGTTTGTTCATGCTGATAGCATATTCTTTATTTTCTTATAGTTATCATTGTATTTGATTTTCATGGTTGTGGAGATACGTATACATAAGTTAGTTTTACATTTAAGCATTCAGATTTGTGTTTTGATTTGTGAATATCTCATGGTGATGGGTGTTCTTAGATGCCTCTCCTGCTCTCAGGTTAAGAGCATACCCCCATTTATTTAGAGAATTAAAAAATATACATTCATTGCATATCTATTTTAGGGAGTTGTACTTACCAATTCAGAGATCAAACTGATTAGTGGTCTATTCAACTGTTGATAATTATAGAAAAGACTTTTGTGGGTTTGAGTCAATTTTATTAGAAGACCAATCTGTTAACCAACAATCCTTACATTGGTAAATTTGTCTAGTTATCCTAAATACAATCATGGACAAAATAATAAACATTAGACATGAAGTCCGTGAAGAATTTTATGGTTGTGTATTAATTCTGTATATTTATTCAATTGACATTTGGGGTCATATGTAGAGCTCTTCACATTACACAAGGGGCTCTTCAAATCACATACTTTCAATGCTCTTTGGATCACACAAGAAACTTTTTAGATTACATATTTTTAAAGCTCTTCAAATTAGAAAGACATTACCCCATGTTCCTATGCGTTTGCTTAATTCCATTTTCGACTTGAATTGAGTTGTGGGAAAAGGATAATATATAATCTTTTCCTATTTTTATGGAGCGGCTATTATTTAGGAAATGAAAATAAGCTATGAAGGAAAGGGGGGGCTTAAAATAAGCAGTGATTACTTATTGAAAAAAAGTCCATGTGTCTTCATAAATTTATTTTCCTCTCTTATTTGTTTCTAAATTTTCTCTTTCTCTTTTATCACCAAATTTTTTCTTCAATTTTTATATAAAAAAAATTAATATTAAAATAGTTGTTTAAAAACAAGCAGCAATATTAACAGTTGCATGGGACCATCAGCTCCACAAAACATGAAGCCCTGTCTTTATATAATTGAAAATATCTATTTAAAAAACATACACATGAAACAGTCATACAAAACAAGAAACAAACACAGGTGAATCTTGATAGCAATATCACAATTTGACTTGCTGTGGAAAATATCTCCTACTTATCAAGAAACATACACCAATTTAAAAATAAAAATATCTGTTGGTCATCATCGTTAATGAGTTAAAAACAATAATACCCCGCCAATACCTTCCCAACAGCATGTTCTGTTTTGCATCTTTACCCTGTTTTGCCAAAGCTTGGGGTCCATAAGAGCATTTTCAAGCTCACAAACGTTCATATCCATAAGGAGAATACAATCATTCCCTCGTATGTTCCGTGAGCATCCATTAGGCCAAAATCAACCAGCCTATCACCATCCCTTCACATGGATCAAGGTACATCACATTGAACTTAAATAAATTCTTGTCTGTCAAAGTCTGAATTCATATTCTGATCCAACCATTTGACGTACCTTCCAATGCCGACAAACGTCTCGAAAAGCTTTAACAGTTTGCACCATTGCTGAGCACAAATTGAGTGCCCATTGCTGGAAAGATCACAGCAGATGAAAAATGACTGATGCCAAATTTTGACTGGACCCCAAATGACACGTCCCAGGTTCGAATCTCTCCATCACCATCCACCCAGCAGCACGCCATTCGACGCTTCTAACCAAATTACAGGACCAAAGTATGGTGAAAACTTCACAAAATGACAACTGGGTAGTACGCTGACCATATCCGTTAACCCTCTTTTAGACACATTCTTTCAAATAAATGATTCCTGCGAACGTGAATGCCACTTAATACAAGGACTTTAAGGTAATAGACTATTTATACATGTGGTGCAGATTAATGGTCAAAACCTTTTTGATTACTTGAAAACAACCTAAAAGATTCTGTTTTCGATTAATCTACTATTTGTGCTGTGGATTGATTCCAAACAGTTTGGAATGAATTCACACGGTTAGTACCTCACCATTTCAGGTGGAACGCTCTCTTACACGACTCACTATTTCTGCGCTTGCGTTTCCCACTCTTTTAAAAGTTCCGGTTGCTTCGTATAGATGCAATCGTTGGAACGTGGGTCTCTGCTTTTATTATTCGTTTTTGGTGCAGAACACTCTACATAAGCTTTGGCTTCAGCATCTGTTTCACAATGTGCAGAAGACCAAAATCCATGGATAGCAAAATGAAGCAGAAATTGCAGGTAATGCTGTTGCTATGCTTTGCATTTGCATGGGTGGAGGCAGAGTATGTTCTGTACAAAGACCCATCTCAGTCTGTAAGCGCTCGGGTGGAAGACTTGCTGAAGCGAATGACTCCAGCCGAGAAGATCGGACAGATGACCCAGATTGAAAGAGAGGTCGCTTCTGCAGATGTCATGAAACAATACTACATTGGTATTGATGAAATGCAGATTTCAGTATTACCCATAAGATTTTCTGTATTGTTCTAGAAGTTTTTGAAAAAACTCTGTTTTTTTTGTGTTTTGTTGTGAGATAGGGAGTGTACTTAGTGGTGGAGGAAGTGTGCCTGCACCTAAGGCAAGTGCTGCAACGTGGGTTAATATGATAAACGAGCTTCAGAAGGGTGCCATGTCAACTAGGTTGCAGATCCCAATGATATATGGCATTGATGGTGTGCATGGCCATAACAACGTCTATGGGGCTACTATATTTCCCCACAATGTTGGCCTCGGAGCAGCCAGGTGAGTAAAGCTGTAGAAACCACTGTATTAGAACAGGGTTTGTTTACCCAGTGTAAAAACATTGACATTTCCTCATTTAGCATTGGGCTTTTTGAATTTGCTTACGTTTCGTATTGGATTCATGCAGGGATCCTATTCTGGTGAAAAAAATCGGTGCTGCTACAGCTCTAGAAATTCGAGCCACAGGCATTCCTTATACGTTTGCTCCTTGCATTGCTGTGAGATTCTTTAATACTCAAACTTGTGTATGTTTGAGGACGTTCTGTTTTGTTGCTTATACAGTACTTTTGGAAACAGGTCTGCAGAGATCCTAGATGGGGGCGCTGCTATGAGAGCTACAGCGAGGATCCAACCATTGTGAAAGGCATGACAGATATCATCTTTGGTCTGCAGGGCACACCTCCTGCTAATGCTACCAAGGGCGTTCCCTTTCTAGCAGGACAGTAAGCTTCAATCTCTATTCTAGCTATTTTTAAAATTTAGTTTAATGAGTTCTCACAGCAAGTCTGGGATCCCCAATATTATTTGCTCCTCTCTAGCTGTACATTGAGCTTCAACCTACTGTTATTGCAAAGTCATTTTATAAAATTAATTATTGCAATCTTAGTGGCGTAAACCCAATAGATCTTTCCAGTTCTGTAGCAAAACAAGTAAACTTAAAGCTGCTCTCCCTATTCTAAGTTGAATTTTAATTTCTGTTCGGTAGGGTTGCCGGTTTAATCACTTCTATTAAATTTTTTGGGAGTCCAAAGATTTTGCAGTTCTGTTTTAAGGACAGTAAGCTCCAAGCCTCTCTAACTGTTATAGATTAAATTGTTTCTAGCTCAAGGGATGTGTGATTATCTCATTACAAATCAGTATGGTCAGTTTTGTTGAACGGTAAACCCTTACGTGGGATTCCTTATTTATGTAGAAAGACAATAGGGTTTCTCATACTATCCTATATTGATTTTGTATTTAGTCCAATTGACCTTGAGTTCTTAGACTATTGGGTTTCCAATAATTTTTGTAAGCATCTCCCAGTTCTAACTTGATTGTCGTCTAGTTCAATGGACTGAAGTTGTATTACATTCTTAGTAGGGTTTCCAAATATTTTTGTGTTCTTCTGGCAGGACAGAAAATTGAATTCACATCCAGATAATGGAATTTTCATCATGTAAAGTTGTTGATTTAATCATTTATGTTGCAGACTTGGGGTTCCAATTAATGTTAGATTTAACTCTCAACTGTGGAATGGATGCCTATCAGGTCAAATGTTGCAGCTTGTGCCAAACACTTTGTGGGAGATGGGGGTACAACGAAGGGTATCAATGAAAACAACACTGTAATCAGTTACAAAGGTTTAGTTGATATCCACATGCTTGCCTATTTTGATGCAATTGTCAAAGGGGTCTCGACCATTATGGTTTCATATTCCAGCTGGAATGGAGAAAAAATGCATGCCAACCGCTTCCTTGTTTCTCATGTTTTAAAGAAGCAACTTCGTTTCAAGGTACCTCGTTTCCAACATTCATTATTGCTCGAGTATTACTCATTGAGATATGCATGATCAATCTTGGTTTTATTTGTTATCTATTCCATCAATACATTTTTGACAGGACCATATACAAAATTTAAGAGTCGTCCATCTTAGTGTTGCCATTCTTTGGGTTGCAGGGCTTTGTTATTTCAGATTGGCAAGGTATCGACAGAATAACTACCCCGGCGGGTGCTAATTATTCTCTTTCTGTCTTAGAAGGTGTAGGTGCAGGAATTGACATGGTACTGCAATTTTGTCTTGCCTTGTTATTAAAAAGATGCTTCTTTCTCTTAGTGAAACTATTGGATTTGCATAGATCTGATTTTTCCCTTTACAAATCCGTTTGGCAGGTAATGGTTCCCTTCATTTTTACAGACTTCATTAACGATCTAACTTACCAAGTTGAGAAAGGTTTCATCACCAACAATAGAATAAATGATGCAGTGCGGAGAATTTTGAGGGTGAAATTTAGCATGGGCCTGTTTGAGCATCCTATGGCTGACCTGACCCTAGCCAATCAACTAGGTAGCAAGGTAATATGGGTTCAAATTTTAATTCATTTGCAATCTCTGAGGGGTAAATAGATTTAATGTATGCCATAAATTATTGTGACTTTTTGTATCAACAGCCTTCAGCACTTCACCTGCCTTTAAAACCATTGTATCTTATTGCTACAGCTCACATACATCTTGCCTCTACGTCTTTTTTTCACCCAGTATTGTTTTTCAATAACACAGATACCTTTTTTTTAAACAGAACTTTACTTGCAAGGAATATAGATATAAATTCATTTCAATAGTAAGGTAATAAAATTTAAATTTTAGTTCATTAGCAATCTCTGAATGATAAATGGATTTAGTGCATGCAATTAATTATTGTGTTTTTTTTGTTTGTATCGATAGCCTTCAGCAACTTCACTTGCCTTTAAAACCATTACATTTTATCTGTTTCTGTTTTTCCAATCAGTAGCGTTTTTCAATAGCATTTGTACCATTTTCAAACAGAACTTCTGATTGAGTTTATTAGGAACAAAAACTAAGAGTAAAAACTTTGAAGATCTGAGAGTTGCAAACTTCTCAGTCCCTTGTTTATTGCAATAATCCATAACTTCCATATGCAGGTTGGAAGAAGTTTGCTACTTGCTCCTAGCATTATCTAGTCTTGATGTGTTCTAACATATACTCTTGATATACCAGGAGCACAGGGATTTGGCAAGAGAAGCTGTCAGGAAGTCATTAGTACTGCTGAAAAATGGGAAATCAGGAAGTCACCCTTTACTTCCTTTGGATAAGAAGGCTCCCAAGATTCTTGTTGCAGGGACTCATGCTGACAATCTTGGTTATCAGTGTGGTGGATGGACAATTCAATGGCAAGGGTTAAGTGGTAACATAACTATAGGTGAGGTTCTCAGAGAATGCTTTATCATTTTATAGATTAGAAGGTCAGCAGCAATTGTGCTGAAGTTTCATAATCCCAATGGTTTGCAGGGACCACAATTCTCGAAGCAATCAAATCTGCTGTTAGTCCCTCTACCGAGGTTGTTTATGAGCAAAGTCCGGATGCAAACTATGTCAAAGGAAAAGGATTTTCATATGCCATTGTGGTTGTGGGTGAACAACCATATGCGGAAACTTTTGGAGATAATTTGAATTTGACAATTCCCTTAGATGGACCCAATACAATCAACAATGTCTGTGCTTCCTTGAAATGCCTTGTAATCTTGATATCTGGAAGGCCACTTGTAGTGGAGCCGTTCATTCCAGTAATGGATGCCTTTGTTGCAGCGTGGCTTCCTGGCACTGAGGGTCAAGGTGTGACCGATGCAATTTTTGGTGATTATGCTTTTCAAGGAAAGCTGTCGAGGACATGGTTTAAGAATGTTGATCAGCTACCCATGAATGTGGGAGACAAGCACTATGATCCCTTGTATCCATTGGGTTTTGGATTGACTACCACCGTAACTGAAAATCTAAGGTAGTTATTTAGGCTCGATCCTCTTTATCTAAATTACTAAAAAAGTCAGGCATTGGACATCAAGGTGGTGTCTGCCAAATAACAATTGAATATTCATTTTTTAAATGATTTTTATAATAACAATTGAATATTCATTTTTGAAATGATTTTTATAAAAAATATTCAGTTTAAGCAGTTAGAAAAGGCCGCGGGTACTTATTTCTGTTTTGTCCTTGTTTCTGTTTGCAATTATTCTTGTCATTGTTCTGTGCTGTAGGACTTCATTTGCTGTTCTATCCAGGGCGACTCCTTGCGTTCTTTCCATGATAATTAGCCTCTGCTTGCACATATTTATGATCTGAAACAACACTTCATGCCTAAACGTAGCTCGTTGCTGTTTCCAGTTTTGCATTGAGTTTGACACTCAATAGATCATTCCAACACTTTGTAATATATAAAGTTTTAGTTGGGTATGACAGAAAATATGAATTGAGATAACACAGCCAAGAGGATGTGGAAGAGTGTAAAGAAGTATTTTCATGCTACTTGGAACAAACTTATGGTTCTTTCATTTCGTCTTCAATGTGCCTTTCTCTCTTGTGGGAGTTCATGTTAATGGTGGAATGATGCAGTTCTAGTTTAAATCTTTTTTTTGTGGTCAGGTGAATATTATCATCCTAGGCGTAGTACTCCTATTTGTAATTAAGATCCTGATTTACACTATAGGGCTTTACTGTGCACCATGATTATCATGATTCCGCGCTTATTTGTTCTCTATAACAAATACATCCTTCTCAGCTCTATCTTGTTCACTGCTGTCTTTACTGTGCGCCATGATTATTATGATTCTGCGCTGGTACCTGTTTGTTCTGTATAACAAATACGTCCTACTTAGCTTAGCTCTATCTAGTTACTGTCTTCAGGGTTAGATTGTTTCAAGAGAAGTCATGGGCATGATATTTTCCTAATACGACACTGGGTGGGCATGCTATAAAAGGAAGGAGAAGTAATCTAGGCGAAGGTTGTCATAGTAGAAGAAGAAAATTTTAACATCCACAAGGCTAAACATAGCTAATGGGAACACGAGACTAAACATAGCCTATGGCAAGTAGAAGTAAATAGATTGTAATGGCAGAGTCACAGTCACACCCATTGCATTTCTTGGGAGGGGGTGTGTTTATCTCATTCACATTTCAACTAAGCATTATCTAAACACTAAAACCCCACACCTGGAACTTTTCTGTGTCCATGTATCTATGTTTCGGATAGCTGATTCAGAAGTTCTGTAGTTCGTGGTTGATACAGTTTTGTTTTTAAAACAGGCAACACAGATAAAATGATAAAACTGCCTTAGAAGTTTCAAGAGAAGTCATGGGCATGATATTTTTCTAATACAGACATTGGGTGGGCATGCTATAAAAGGAAGGAGAAGTAATCTAGGCAAAGGTTGTCATAGTAGAAGAAAAATTTAACATCCACAAAAGACTAAACATAGCTTATGGACAGTCCACAAGACTAAACAGACATTGGGTGGGCATGCTATAAAAGGAAGGAGAAGTAATCTAGGCAAAGGTTGTCATAGTAGAAGAAGAAAAATTTAACATCCACAAAAGACTAAACATAGCTTATGGACAGTCCACAAGACTAAACATAGCCTCTGGCAAGTAGAAGTAAATAGACTGTACTGGCAGAGTCACAGTCTCGCCCATTGCATTTTTTGGGAAGGAGTGTGTTTATCTCATTCACATTTCAACTAAGCATTATCTAAACACTAAAACCCCACTCCCGGAACTTTTCTGTCTCCATGTATCTAGTTCATTGCAGTCCAGGCAAAGGTTGTCATAGTAGAAGAAATTTTTAACAGTCCACGAGACTAAACATAGCCTATGGCGAGTAGAAGTAAATAGACTGTAGTTTGTAGTTGGTACAGTTTTGTTCTCAAAACAGGTAACACAGATAAACTGATAAACTGCCTTTGAATGTATGAATGTATGTTTTTAATAACAAGGCAAAGGTTGTCAAAGTAGAAGAAGAAAAACACTAAAACCCCACACCGGGAACTTTTCTGTCTCCATGTATCTAGTTCATTGCAGTCTAGGCAAAGGTTGTCATAGTAGAAGAAGAACTTTTTAACAGTCCACGAGACCAAACATAGCCTATGACAAGTAGAAGTAAATAGACTGTAATGGCAATGTCACAGTCACACCCATTACATTTCTTGGGAGGTGGTGTGTTTATCTCATTCAATTTCAACTAAGCATTATCTAAACAGTAAAACCCCACACACCCAGCTTCTGTCTCCATGTATCTAGTTCATTGCGGTCTCCATGTTTTGGATAGCTGATTCAGAAGTTCTGTAGTTTGTAGTTGGTACGGTTTTGTTCTTAAAACGGGTAACACAGATAAACTGATAAACTGCCTTTGAATGAATGTATGTATGTTTTTAATAACGAGGCCAAACAGTATTGGATCTGTGGATAATCAGCAATATGGATTAGTACAAAAGTCCAAAAAAACAGACCATGATCTCTTTTTCCTTTTGCATCCTAAATCTTGTGCTGTGTATCTTGATTAAGTAATCTGCAACTTTTATGAGACAGTCCATGAGACTAAACATAGCCTAAGTAGAAGTTAGAGTCACAGTCACATCCATTGCGTTTCTTGGGAGGGGGAGATGTGTTTATCTCATTCACATCTCAACTAAGCATTATCACAACACTAAAACCCCACTCCGGGAACTTTTCTACCCCCATTTATCCAGTTCATTGCAGACTCCCTGTTTTGGATAGCTGATTCAGAGGAGGTTTGAAGTCTGTAGTTTTGTTTACTTATGTTAGTACAGGTCTGTTTCCAAAATAGATCACAGATAAATGATAACTGCTTTTAAATGAATGAATGTTTTTAATAACGAGGCCAAACAGTCTATATAGGGGACCTGTGGATAACCAGCAATATGGGTTAGTACCAAGAGTCTAAAATAAACAGACTACCGACACTGTGCCTATTTGATCTGTTTTTCCTTTTTGCATCCTGGATCTTGTGCTGTGTGTGTTGATCAAGTGATCCCTAACTTTTGTTATCCTTTCTTTTTCAAAGCGAGCACCGGAAGAACCCACATTTAGATTTTCAATGTAATTGATCCGAGGTAATTTGCAGCTAAATAACAGCTATTGGGATTCTGATAAATTATCAGTAGGATTTTCTGTTTTCAGAAAACAGAAACTTCAAATAACTTAGCCAAAGATTGTAATGGTGCATTGACAGTTCATCTTATTTCTTGTGACTAGGCGATATCAATCTCTTTCACAGCTCCTATCCTGTCTTTTCAATCCACATGTCCGGATAGGGTTTTAGTCACTATATCACGCCACCCCTGAGCAGATGCGATGTTTTAGCATCATGCCTTGCGTGACCCTCTTTTGTGCTTATTCTCGGCTAGCGTAATGGATGGATCACGGTTTCATTTATAATTTTAGGAGTCATGTCTCTTCTCATTAAATGCCAAGATGAATATCCCCCCCCCCAAAAAATCTGTTTATATGCTTATAAGTATTCTTATAATGGTTAATTAAAAAAATAATTAATAGTCTTAAATTCTATAAAATATATATAAAAAAATATATAATGTTTATAAAAAATATGGGTGGAATGGTATCATCTTAAAAATAAATGCAAAGAAAAAAGTGGTCACAACATTTTAATTAAAAGTAATCAAAGTGAAATATATAATTAGAATTTTAAAAAATTAATTATATTTTATAAAATATAATTTTATTTAATAATCATAATAATATTTAAATTTAACATGTAAAATTATTAAATTAATATATATTATAATCATTGTTTTTAATATACTTAATGTATTATTAAAAATATTTTCATATAAATATTTTAATTTGTACTATTAATTTTCTAATAAAATTTTAAATTAATTTTTTGAAATAAAACTATGATAATAAAATAAAATATTAATTTATATTTTAATTTAAATAAAAATTAATATATATATTATAATATCACAAGTTTTATTTAAATTGTATATTTTGTAAAAATAAATAGCATAAATTACTACTATACTATTTATTTTTACAAAATATACAATTTAAATAAAACTTGTGATATTATAATATAAACTTGGAATGTTAGGGGTCTAAATGCCCTTAACAAACAATGATTAATCAAAAGATACTTAAGAAACTTTGACTCCGTAATCATTATGTTACAAGAAACTAAGCTTAGTAAAGATGAAATTAACAAGTTTAGTAAAAGACTAGGTATATGGAAGTCAGAATATGTCCCATCAGTAGGCCTCTCTAGTGGTTTGGCAGTTCTATGGGATCCCCGTAAAGTAATGGCCCAACTCGCACTCATTGACGATAGATGGATGACATTAACAATTAATAGCCTAAAATCCGATTTAAAATTTTACCTGATCAACATATATGGGCCAATCCCTAATGAGGAAAAAAGAAAAGTTTGGATGGAAATACAAAATCTTCTAATTGAAAAACGAGAACATCCCTTCATCATTGGAGGAGATTTCAATGCTATCTTAAATCTAGAAGAAAAATTTGGAGGCTCTCAGTATATTTCGCAATCTCATAAAGACTTTGGCAAATGGGCTGAGGTTAATCATCTAATAAGCATAAATACTATTAATGGAATCTATACTTGGAATAATAGAAGAGCGGGCTTCAGCTACATAGCTGAAAAATTAGATAGATTCTTTACTAGAACTAATTCTGGAAATTTTAATCAAATAGTCAGTGTGGAGATACTTCCTGAAGCAGGATCGGATCACTTCCCTGTCAGGCTTACCATAACAGAAAATTCTAAACCCTTGAGGAATCCGTTTAAATTTGAATTTATGTGGTTCCAAAATCCGGAATTCATAATCCTTCTTGAGGATTGGTGGAAACAAACCTCGGTCAAAGGATTGAAAATGTTATGCTTAACAACTAAATTAAAAACTATTAAAAACAAAGCGTTAGAATGGAATAAGAATCACTTCAATGACATATTTGAAGAGAAAACCAAGGTAGAACAAGAAATCTCTGACCTTAACAACATAGTAATAGAACAAGGTATGAACGATCTTAGTTTCCATAAGGAAAAAGAGTTGATGGCTCGATACAATGATATCCTTCTCAAAGAAGAAATCTTCTGGAAGCAAAAATCCAGGGAATCTTGGCTTAAGGAGGGCGATAGTAACACTAAATTTTTTCATAATACAACTAATTTTAAAAGGAGCATCAATAGAATAACCAAAATTAAGTCAGCTGAGGGACTTATTACTAAGGATCCTATACAAATCTCAAATGTACTAACGAATTTTTACAACTCCCTACTCAACACTACAGAAGCTTTTGACCTTCATGCCCAAAATGAAATGCTTAAAGCTATTCCTAAGCTGATTACGGATTCTGACAACAAAATGATGAATACTAAGCTCTCAATAGAAGAGGTCAAAGCAGCAGTGTTTCAACTATATCCGGATAAAGCACCAGGCCCAGATGGTTTCCAAGCCGGCTTCTTCCAAAAATGTTGGCATTTCGTTGGAGAAGAAGTATGGCAAGCTGTGGAAGCTACCAGAAATTTAGGATCTTTATTAAGTGAAATTAATAATACCTTCTTTACTCTTATTCCAAAAAAGACGAGTGTTCGGAACCAGGGGATTTCAGACCTATCTCCCTTTGTAATACCATATACAAGATCCTATCAAAATGCTTAGCTAATAGAATCAAATCCATCCTTCCAATGATTATCTCAGAAGAGCAGACGAGCTTTGTAGCAAATAGATCGATTCTGGATGGTATTATTATAGCGCAAGAAATAGTCCATACCGCTTAGATAACAAAGGAACCTAGTATGTTAATGAAAATTGACATTCAAAAAGCATATGATAAAGTAGAATGAAGATTCCTGTGCAAATGTATGGAAGCGTTTGGTTTTTCTAAACAATGGATTAATCTTATCTTTAACTGCATCTCAACTCTCAGGATTTCTATTCTTGTCAATGGTACCCCGGAAGGCTTTTTCAGTATATCCAGGGGCATTCGGCAAGGAGATCCATTATCCCCCTTTCTATATGTCATTATGGCAGAAGCATTGGGGAGATCAATTACTAAGCTTCATTTAGAAGGGAAAATCTTGGGATTGAAAGCCTCGGAAAATGTGCCGAATATAACTCACCAACAGTTTGCGGATGATACGATTTTACCTGGATTAGCTAGTAGATAGGAAGCGAGTGCCTTCAAAAGCATTCTAAGTCTTTATGCGAAAGCCTCAGGTCAACATGTCAACCCTTCTAAGTCAGAAATTTACTTTATTAACACTAGCTCAAAAATTGACAAAGAAATTTGTGGTATGATGGGATATAAAATTGGCAAATTTCCGTGTAAATACTTAGGTATTGATCTGGATACAGGTCTCTTATCCTCCAAATTATGGCAACAAGTCATATCCAAAATTCAAAACAAGAAAAGTTCATGGAAAGGAAAGTGGTTAACTAAAGCAGGTAGAACAACTATGATTAAATCTGTCCTTTCAGCCATTCCCATGTATCATTTATCGGTCCTACCCCTCCCAATTTGCGTTAAAAAGGAATTAGACAAAATTCTTCGAGAATTCTATTGGCAAGGTCCTTCCGAGGAAAAAAAAATTGCCCTTATCAAATGGGATACTCTATGTAAACCGATTTCTAAAGGGGGCCTAGGCATTAAAAATCTATTATGGCAAAACCAAGCCCTTGGGGCTAAACTTATATGGAGAATGTTCAAAGAATCAAGCAGTAAGTGGGCATCAATTTTATTACATAAGTACATCTTTGATGCGGATCCCATCAACATTTTCAGGTCTCAATCACATGTTAAGGGCTCACAGATATGGAATTTTATTAAGGACTACAGACGGATTATTAGCAAATTCCTTTCTTGGGATGTAGGAGCAAGAGATCAAGCTTTATTTTGGGAGGATTCGTGGGCAGGCCTTCCTTCCCTTAACAAACTAGGTTTCTCCAAGGAGTTTATGGAAGAATGCAAAAGAGTCATTGGCCCTTACCTTAAGGACTACCTAGGCAAGATGTAAGACAATAAATGGAATGTTACAAATATAATTGAGGATGTTTGGCCAGAGAAGAACAGCCTCCTAACAATCTTAAACGATAGAGAAGTAATTCTTAAAGATAGACCGGATACTTTAATATGGACAGGATCTAACAATGGAAAATACTCTGTTAAGGAGGGTTACAATACAATTATTAAGAACCAAAATATGGATAACATCGATATACCTTTAAACTTTTGCTGGAACAAATCCTGCCTCCCTAAAGCTGGATTGTTCTTATGGGAAGCATTACAAAATAGAATTCTTACTGTAGACAGGCTTAATAAATTAGGATTTGAAGGACCATCTAGATGCCCGCTATGTGAAAACCATTCTGAGGATGCCAATCACATTCTCCTTAATTGTCCTTTTTCTCAAAATTGTTGGAATTGGCTTCATCAAAGTTTAGGATGGAAATCTGCTTCTCATTGTGATTTAATCAGCAACCTTAAAGCGTGGTTGTCTCTGTATAAAGACAATCTCTTCAAGGACATATGGACAATAGCACCTTCTATATTAGTATGGGAATTATGGAAAGAAAGAAATAAAAGGATTTTTATGGACCAAATTAACTTGGAACTCAATAGCTAACAAGATAGAAGCATCCATCGTAGAAATTATTAACAATAAACTCAGGGACAAACAGAGCTATGAAGATTCCTTTAAGAGTTGGGATAACAAAATCAGGTGCAAATGGCCAAAACTAGCTATCCCTCCCCTCTATGGTAAAGGGGGATCCAAAACTAAAACGGACAGAGCATCCTGTAAAGGGATACCACCAAAAGCTGGTTGGTATAAACTCAACTTTGACGGAGCATCCCGAGGCAATCCTGGGGTAGCAGGTATAGGAGGGATCATCCGCAATTGGAAATCAGAAGTGGTAGCAAAATTCTCAAGACCCATTAGCCCTACAACCAACAATATGGCCGAATGTGTAGCAGCATTAGAAGGGCTTAAATTATGCAAAAATCTTAACATTTCAAAAGTAATTGTTGAAGGAGACTCCCAAATTATTATCAACGCCATCTGCACTAAAAAAACTCCTAATTGGGTTTTAAATTAAAAAATAGAAGAGATTAATTTATTAATGGATAATATTCCCAATTATGAAATCAGACATACTTTCAGAGAAAGAAACACAGAGGCTGATAAGTTAGCGAATCTAGGTGCCAATGGAGTAGTAACATTGGAACATCCTATATAATAGTTTAAGAGGTATTTTAATGATAAGGTTAAGGCAGAGACCTTACCCTGTGTTAACCTCAGTAGGAAGATTGGGAAACTGACTCTCCTATGAGGATACAGGATCCTCATATAGAGACATTCTAACCATAGGAACCCTTCTTACTTATAAGAATATAGGAGCTCTTTGGGGAAGATAGCTTACTAAAGAATCATATGGGACCCTTAACTAATAATAAATTAGATTTATCAGAGATTATGAGTAGGTTCGCAAACTTAGCCATTTCCTTTTAGACATTGTAGCTCCACATTCCTTTAATCTCTTGTCCTTTTAAAATGCAATATTGAGTCTCTTGGCTAGTTCTAGCAAGAGAATGGAGTAAATTTTTAGCTCTAACCTTTGCAGCGATACAATCAAAAGATCTAGCACAGCAGAGGTTTAATAACTATCATAGGTGATCATAAAACCCAGTATACTCTTAGCTAATATACCTTCTTGCCGCTGGATTATAAAAAAAGAATCTAACTCGTTTATTACTTCTGTCCCAGTAATCAAAACATAAAATCAGCTATTCTAATTCTTGTTCCCTCCTACCCCACCAAGTATGTATACTATAATAACCAGAACCATGGTATATTGCCTATTTATTTAATGAAGATACTCACACCCACCTTTCTCCTCCCCAAGTTGAACAATACTCCTCTGTTAGAGTAATACTCAAGCTATGGGCTCATTTAAATAATAAAGCAAGGTGTCCCTTGATATCGATTAAGAGATTATATCATTAACTATAACATATGTATCTCAGGATTTCAATTACGACTCTAGCATATTCACCTAAGGATTGTATCCTTTCCTTCATCTCTACCCATAGTAGATGGGTCAGATATATTTTGATGGACTATCCCTTCTATTTATTGAGTTTTTTATATTTCCTCCACTTAGCACCTTTCGATATCATGATTGCTACAGATTTCCCTCTTGGAAGCGGACTGAGGGATAGCTATCATTATCTAAGTTGGGATGAAGGTGTCTCTGCTGGGAATGATAACTTGGTAGTCTCAATACAACCAATCAAGCATTTATGTTATTACAACCATTATAAATTATATATCTCGGTTCCTTCTTGTCGTCATGATAATAGAGTTCAGAAGATCCACGGCTTTAGCAAGGCTTCCTCCATTAAAGCTGAATTTTATCCCCTCATCATTTTTACCTGCCAAGGATTAATATACATCCAGGTTTGCATAATGCACTTTATCAGTCTATCCTTGGAGATATCTAGATCCCTGTAATATCTAGACATAATTACAAGTCCCCCTTTTTAGAACACGGATATCATCTTTCTCGAAGGTGCTTATCTCTACTCATTATCATCATGACCTGCATTGATTACCATCGATATCTCTCTAGATTAGTTGTGTTCTGGTTCTATCTTTTTATCCCTTTCTTCTTTCGATTTGTAGTGGGTCTAGGGTTAGACTGCTTTCTCTTTAGCATTACATAGTAAGAACTCCAGCTCTGGTTTGTCTGGCAAGCTTACTCAGCCACCTACTGGTCCAAATATGGATACTAAACTACTTACTTTCTATACTAAAGCGGACAGAGCCATGGCCTTTAGAGGCCCGATTTTCCTTGAGAGATGGAATCAGATGTTGACTCCACTCCCAGATTCAACCAGAAGGGCGCTGGTGAAGGCTGTAGGGGATCAACACTTTGACAACTCCTTTACCTACAGAACAAATGGAGGGGTCATTGGCCAGTTTATAGCCCTTTCTTCCTTTGCAGGCAAAAAGGAAGAGGACATAATTTCAGTAGCTAGTACAAATAAGAGTAATTAAATCATATTTTAAGGTAAATCTTCTTCCTTTCTATCTCTCCCAAACATCTCCTTACTCAATGGTCGCATGATTGCATGTGGTTAGAAAGCTGCATGTGATCATGCGACAAGCCTTTACCATCTGTCTTCTTGCCATGCAAGACACCTCGGGCTAACCAAAAATTCAAACTTCTGGCTAAAAACCCGCGCTCGAGATTCGACTGCAATTTTAACCCCAGCTTCACCCTGAGTTTATTTTCCCTCTTAGTTGCCAAGTCGCTTAACTTTTTCTTAACCTCGATTACATCCAGCGACCACGTGAAATCTCTTAACCACGCAACCGCGAATCTGCTTTACCATCCCCAGGCCCACCAACTGAGATTCTAATCTAATGGCGGGTGCGTGATCTCATGGGGTCAGAAGATCCCATGAGATCATGCGACCGCCGTTGATCCTCACCGCACGGTCATCGCAAACTGAGACTCCTTCAGACCCACGAGCCATTGAGATACTCATCGGACAGTTGTCGCATGATCTCATGGGCTCGGAAGATCCCATGAGAACATGTGACAACCGTCGGATATTCACTGCACTGGCACTTCACTTAAGAAATCTGGACCCTCCTGCAAATGTTTGTCACCACTAGTCAGTGAATGAGAAACTAACACATCTCCCTAACCTGGCACTTCGGACCCACAAACTGCTTGTTGCATGATCGCGTGCGGTTAGAAAGTCGCATGCGATCATGCGACCAACCGCATGATGTCACCCTACTGGTCCGCAAACCGCCTGTCAGCTTGTCGCATGGTCGCATGCGGTCTTGAGACCGCATGCGATCATGCGACCAACATAATAATAGCTTTTCTTGACTGCTGATCGGGCCCACCTGGTCAGAGTTGCGCACATAAAAAAATGTTGTCATTAGGAAGAACTGGTGCGAAGATGTGAAGAGGTCGAAAACACAGAGGATTTTCGGGCCAAAAGTCGAAATTATCCTGAGCTTTAGGGTGAAGGTCGAAAACATCCTGAGCTTTCAGACCAAAAAGAAGAAAACACAGAGGGTTTTCGACGCTGAACCTTTTTTTGAAACCCTGCAACAGTATTTCCTGCAACCATTCAAACTTGAATATCTCTGAGGGTTTTGTGAATTAGGTCATGCGATCTAAACTGGGGCTTGACAACATATTGAAGAACACAGGGCTTACATCACAAGCTATGAAACTTTGAGGATCTACTTTGCAAAAATGAAAACAAGTTATAGTAGGGTGGGATAAAAATAGAGACCTGGAAACTTGGCCAAATTTGCAGAATAAGAAATTTTGGGCAACAATACTATCCTAATTCCTTCTTTATCCTAAAGGCCTAAGCAACTGATCCTCAGAACATGCAAATATAAACATATTTTACAAGGATTTCATTAGGTATAATATGTATACATCTGCAGTCCTCTGCACATATACATATATGCTCAAATATGTGTGAATACACTCTTATATTTCGAAGCACCTTATGAACGCATCAACAGATGCCTCTTATATGTCTCACCCTCTCCCTATGTGGTTTAAACAAACATTAACAACCTAATAAGGAAATTAGAATATTAGTGTAGTATGGCAATATTGGCTCTACAGAGAGGAAAACATATATTGATGTAAGGTACATATAAGCCTTTGTATATTATGTTTAATGATATACAGAGCAACTATTCAAACAAGGATAAGATGTAACAGTGAATAGGTATGAAGAACTACAAGAAGATATGTACAAAGCATTACATAGAGGAATATAAATCATGCAGTATGTTATATCACCTCTTTTAGCATGTTGGATCGATCTCCGCATAGGTAAGGTAAGATAAGACTAAAAGTTATACACAAGTAATGCTTTCAGCATAAAAAATCACTACGCATAGTATCGGGCACTTTCTCCTTTGTGCAGATAAACTTTAATAGACAAGCATGAATTGGCATTCTTTAAGCGTTGTTATCATATCTTGCAATGGTTCCTTTATCTTTTTTTACATTTCTCTGAAACAGTAAACATGGAAATTAATTATACATCTTGTATACAAACATATATATATATATATATATATATATATATATATATATATATATATATATATATATATATATATATATATATGTATGTATGTATGTATATGTTCTTATATATATGTATATACATATAAATGTATATGTTTTGATTACTGCATATGCATATATACATATAAAGGTATATGTTTGATCAAGATATATGCATATATGTATATGCTTATATATATATATGTATATATGTTTTGATCACTACATATGCATATATAAACATGTATATATATATATAAATATGTATATACATATTTATATATAATCATTTATATACATATAAGTAAATATAGATAATCACTGTATTTACATATATGTATATAAAGAAGATCAAGGTATATACATATATGTAGATAAGCATGTATTTATCTCTTTAGATAAGCATGTATATATCTTTTTAGCATAAGTCAATTATTACAATGTTGAATGATAGATGATCTCTTTAGTATTCAACAAGTTGTAACTCTTCTGTAAGATCTCCTTGCTGAGATAGATGGCTGCCTCTCTCAACAAGTAAGAAAAACTTGGTTGACTTAGAAAATTTCTATCCAAGATTTTAACCAGTTTGGCTATCAGAATTAGTAGAAGCACCTTAAATGAGCACAGATAAGGGCATATCCTCATAATCGCAGCAACACTTCTATATGCAGATAATAATAAAGAAATAAAAATGGATATGATGATACTTCTATTCGCTTTAGATTGCATCATTATCTAAACTTTTGCCCATGTCAGCATCATATATATATATATATATATATATATATATATATATATATATATATATATATATATATATATATATATATATATATATGTAGAATGCGTAAAAGATATGCTCAAATAGTATACAGCACAGGCCTTACTTGAATTGCTGAATAACATTTGAGCATATATCCTGAGATGGGAGAATCAAATTATATTAGTTCAAGAAGTTGATGTTAATCCAACTAAAACTAGATTCATAATCTTTAAATACTAAGTGAACTTCATAGGATATGTTAAATATAATTGGAGGTTCTCCTTTTTACTTATATGATACATTGGAATGTCAGGTTTAAGTTATGAAAAGTCTAGCTTATTTATGCATTAATTCTTACAGTACAACAGATATCTCAGAGACAAAATAAAAGAAGGTTATAGTATTTTTGTTGTCTTTACATAATCGCTTTTTTAATATTAACCCTTGATTAGTTGGAGTGGTAGAGTTTTGCTGTGTTTTTCAGGAGGACACATTCAAGAAGCTACCTTTAGCACCAGATCATATATCTCCAGTATGGATGTATACAAATTCACATACTCAATGATGTAACGATAAAATGTATCATTTAAAAGCAGCAATGGAAGAGTTGTATTTGTATTTACTCGATATTATCGAGCAATGGGTATGCCCACTGAAAGGAGGTAATTTGAACAGATATAAGACTCATCTTGTATAAAAAATGGGGATGCCCACGAGGAATATGTAATAATAAAATCTTGACTATGGTTGAGTCATGGGTATGCCCACATAAAACTGTATAAGTACAGGACCTCGGGTCCCGGGCTAGGCTGGAGGTTTTCTCCACCCCGTTCTTTCCTACCAGCACCCGCAGTGAGCGGGGTCACATGTATTAAAATTTTTAATATAATAATAAAATTTTACAGGGCTTCGGCCTTTTACCGATAAAAAAAAATTAAAAAAATAAATAGTATAAATTACAAATTTTTTTATAAAATATAAATTTAAATATAATTTTTTTTGATATATAATAAAAATGAAATAAAAAAAATTCATTAGTATTTGTTAATTACTCATGTTTTTACATGTATTTGTTATTTTTTGAGGCACACAATATTTGGGGGGCAATTTATTTTTGGAGAAATCCATTTGTACTATGAAAAACATCAAATTTATAATAGAATATAAAATATATTAAATTGTTATTGGTTCATGCAATTAGTTTTAATCACTCATTAAGCTTAACAATCCATAAAATGATGCAATAGTACTTGCTTATCGTAGTAGGTAGCAGATAAAATCTTTATGATGGAATGAACTCTAACCTTTTAGAAGGTTTGGGCTATAAAAATAGACACTTGATCTATTATGACATTAATGCAAACTCATTTCTGGATTGGATTGTGTATGATTTTTTAGCATAAGTTTTGGATCAGATAAGAGAGTGAAGGATTTGTAACAACAAAAGCCTCACTCAAGAGTTAAAAGAAGAGATGGGGAGAAGATACAACAGGTAAAACAATGTAGAGAAGAAAATAAAAAAAATAGGTTAACATACTAAAAACTAAATAAAAAAATCCAAGAAAAAAAATAGTATATATAAAAAGAACTAAATACATACATACCAAAATCATGCATAAGAAAGGTGAGCATTATATATATATATATATATATATATATATATATATATATATATATATATATATATATATATATATATATATATATATATAGCACATAAAAAAATAAATAGAGCTAATATAAATAGATAAAAGAAAAAGAGAACAAGAATTAAAAATGAAAAAATAAAGAACAAAAAGTAAACACACAAATAAACTAAATAAATATATATAAAGAAATACACATATATAAGGAAAAATGCAAATGAACACATAT
Source organism: Chamaecyparis obtusa (assembly GCA_027943335.1). Taxonomy (NCBI): domain Eukaryota; kingdom Viridiplantae; phylum Streptophyta; class Pinopsida; order Cupressales; family Cupressaceae; genus Chamaecyparis; species Chamaecyparis obtusa. The sequence continues at coordinate 4,385 of BSBK01002086.1, read as the reverse complement.
AAAAAGAAGGCAAATATATAAGAGAACACACCAAATAATCAAATAAAGACAAAAAATATACTAACATATGTGTGTGTGAGCCAACAAAAATACTAAATAAGAAAGAAAATATATACAAATGTGCAAACAAAATAAATAAGAGAACACCAAATAATCAAATAAAGACAAAAAAATATACTAACATATATGTGTGTGAGCCAACAAAAATACTAAATAAGAAAGAAAATATATACAAATGTGCAAACAAAATAAACTAGCAATCACATGCTTTTGTGCATGCAATGATGAGCCGATAGGTTTTCTTTTTCCAATTTAAAATAGGAAATTTTTAAATGAATATGTTTTTGCATTAATTTTTAATTTGGTTTTTATGTAGAAAGTAAATTTGTTGCACGTGAATGTTAGGAAATTGCATGATGTTTATATACAATTGACTATAAATAATTGTTGATTCTTGAAAAATACATACAAAACAACTTAATAAATACATAGATAAAAAATAAAAAAATAAAGTATGTTAAAGAAAACCAAAAAATCGACCTCATTCTAAATTGGTGAGAGATGTTAATGTCTCGGTGACATGAGTAATTAAAAAAACTTAGAGAAGAAAAAAATACCAAAACATTAAAAATTATAAAATGACACTTTATAGATAAAGAAGATAAAATTTAAATTTTGTATATAAATGGTCTAATGCTACAATTGGCAATGTTTAACTATGGCATAATATTTTAATTTTAATTTTGAATTTGATAAAAAAATTTTATAAAACAAAAACCACATTGTAAATGAAATATTATCACTTTTTAATTATTTTATAAAATGAATTAAGATAAAATCACCCTCTTAAAATTTTATGAAATTTTAAATGAAATATTATCAGTTTTTAAATATCATATAGAATGAATTAAGAGAAATTTTCTTTTTTAAAAATTAACATATTTATTTGTTATTTTCTTCTATAACTTAGAACATTAATAAAATATCCTTTCATACAAACAGATAAAATATCCTTTTATACAAACACATATAATATTACCCTTAAAAAATTTACTTTTACCCTAAAAAATTTGTAACAACATTATTCCAGAATGTTTGTCAAATCTCACACCAAAAACTCATAAAAATTACTCTCAACATGTCTTAAATTAACTAAACAAATACATCTGCATAGTAAATAGATGGAATCAAATTTTATTTAGCCAGGAGATGCATGGATAGAGTCATCCACCATAGTTTGGGTTAATATGAGCTGACATGTGACTCGAACTTGAAACCTCTCTATAACAATGCATTTTTCTCCAATTTTCTATTGTAACAACATTTATAAAAATTACTTTGAAATCATTTATCTCTATGCTAAAAAAATCTTAACATACTTGTAAAATAAAGATGGTTATTTTCATGACAACTCCAAAGGTTCCCATATTCTGAAGATTACATCTTTGTACAATTTTTTATCTGTGAATTGCAATGGCTTCATCACAACAAGCTAGTCTGTTATCTGTCCTGGCAATGCATTTCAACCTTATGCATTCATCCCTTCTAGCCTTCTCAAATTTACAAAATTAGCAGCAAGTTCTTGAAATCCTCTGCAACCTGCTATACTCAGATATCTTAGATATTGTACATATTGCAAAATGAGTGTGAATTTGAGGACAACCTGACCAACACTCTCAATAGTTGCATATTCCAAAAAATTTGAAAATTCCTGTTTTTAAAGTAAAACTCCTAAAAATTTTAATCACAAAAATCACCCAAAAAGTTGATGCAATCAAATAGCATACAAAGTTACCAAAACATTATAAATGTTACCTATAATTTAATATGTTAAATATTATATATCTATTAACCATATAATTCTCTTCAAAATTTAAGTAAAGGAAAAAAAGACAGTCAGAGGAGAGTTTTTTTTAATTTACAATAGAAAATAATAAGGAAGATCAACCAATTTTGATGATCAACATGACCAATTTCTATTAAATTTTTTGAAAATATGAAGTTTCTTTCTAAAAAGACTTACTTACTTTCTTTCTTTTGATAAATATTATAAAAATCAACTTTGTTCTTTGTCAAAAGATTCTCTTTAAAAATATTTATTATTTGGAAATATTCCTACTATAAATGTGCTATTATTTGTTTATTTACTTTTTATCGAATATTAATTTCTCATAAGCACACTTTCTAAATTTAAAACAAATATTTATATCTTAAATCCCTAAAAAGTTAAACCTTCTTATTTTATTATATTTAAGTAAAATATGGTTGTATTATAAAGATATGTTTCTATTATAAATTTAAAAATATGTTTATTTTATATTATATAAATACATTTCTATTATAAATTTAAAAAATAAATAAAAAATCAAGTTCAATTTTTTTCACATCCTTTCAATGTTCCATCTTAAATTAGTATATGCTTATAATTGATTTTTTCATACTTATTAAAAAAACAAGGATTGTTTTATAGTTAATTATTTACAATTTTTTAATAAAATATTTTAATTTTAGAAATGAAAAAAGATAAAGATAAAATTTATTTCTAAGTTTTTTTTTTATAGATTTATAGAATAAATAAATTATAATTATCTCTCAAAATGAAACTACTTTAAAAACTAAGATTCTAATACAATCACTTTAAAAAAATTAATAAATCAAGAATCTATTAATTGTTGGAATTTTTATATATACATACTACACACTACAACTACGGAAATGATCTAATAATATTTCAAAAGTTAAAAGTAAACCTTAAATGACAATCTATCTTTTAATGCAATGCATGTTAGTTTTAAAATTTGTAGAGAGAATTAAAATAAAACTTATTTTATTCCATTTATGGAATCTATGTAATTAATCCAAATATGATTGTCAATTTTGAGGTAAATATTGTGAATCTTACTTTACAATTGTCAATTGCATTTGATATCTCACAATGGTAATGCATGAAGTAGCAAGTTGAGGAAAATCTTTCACAAGACACATCATTCTCCAAATTGCCCACAATAAAACACTGAAACATATGAGTTTATTGTAAATAAGAAAAAGTGAATATTAAATAATTTAATTTTTTACTCTAGCAATAATTATATGTTTCCCTATATTCAATAGTTGTAAAATTAAAATAAAAACAAGTCAAATAAATATTTAAAGTGCATGTTATAACTATCCTTTTCCTCTCTTTGAGCATCAAATTTAACATTTGAAAGGTCTTGTCATGTAAAAAAACATCAACAAGAAAGTAACATTTAATTATAAATCAACTTAAAGCTTTGAAATCTCAAAATGAGATAAAAAATAAATTTATATTTTTAACAAAATATAATTCCAAAACTAATGATTTTTTTTCTAAAAGAGATCACATCAAATATTATATAATGAGATCCATCAGCGCCCTACACCCAATAATTCAACAGCTTAACAAAAACTCTAAATCAAAATAATGCAGGAAATTATTTCAAGGTTTATAATAATAAAAAAATATAGTACAACATAGGCAGCCTATTCTTGGTTAAGATAAAACAATAAAAAAATAAACAAAATACCTCTTCTTTTTAGCTTCTCCTCCATGGGAATGGCAGCTCTGGAGAGATTAGTTATTGCATTACTTCAGATCGATTTAAAGCACCAGTGAAATAGTAAAATCTATCTTGATCCTAAAACACAATACAAAGAAAATTTGATAATTGTAAAATAAGGAAAAAAATAGTATGCTGCTGAGAAACTTCAAAGCATTAATATAGAGGCATAAAGTTGATTCTACACATCCTCCCTATTTGCACGAAATGAACAGATTATAGACATGCATCAAAGTATATTGGAAATGTTTGATAGAGGTCATCATATCATCTTTGAAACTATTTTAGACACTTTCTAAGACATACAAGCAGTCACTAAAAAGATCTTATCAATTTAAGGAAAGAAATCACAAATATATTTATATATATATATATATATATATATATATATTATATATATATATATATATATATATATATATATATATATATATATATATATATATATGTGTGTGTGTGTGTGTGTGTGTGTGTGTGTGTGTGTGTGTGTGTGCGCGCGCTAATGCACATGTGTATAAATAGGTGTGTATATATATATATGTGTGTGTGTGTGCGCGCACACACACACACACACCTAAACAAGTGTATAAATGAATGCTAATGTGCATATAAGGAAATAAGTATGAAACTAAATATGTATATGTATATGTGTGTATATATGTATGTACATACGTATGTGTATATATACAGACATATATACACACACACAACATACATACATACATACATACATACATATACATATACATATACAGTATACATATACATATACATATACATATACAAATACATATAAATATATACATA
>BSBK01002085.1:2097500-2105374 GCA_027943335.1 Chamaecyparis obtusa | reverse complement strand
GATTCCTGAGGTTGCAAAGTTGTTTACTTGTTGTTTGTGGGGCGGAAGAATTGAGGATCTGACCTACATTAACCACTAGCTTGCACTAGGTGGTCCAGGATAGGTTTTTTTGTTGACTGACATAGTAGAGGATGACAATAATTAAGAGATTTGTTAGATCAAGTTTTAGTAGTTGTGAATCTTGAAATTTCTAGTTGTGGACTGGTAGTAGCGAGATTTGACCTACCATTACAGAAGAACCTATCACAAGGGTTGGTGAGTAATTAGAAAGTGAGAGTTCATAGAGTTTGGGTTACCAATTGACCTAGTTGCTTGAGGTAGATTATTAGTGTTGGTAGATTTCTAGAGTAGATTAGGGAAATCAATATTGGTAATCAATCGCTGAACTTGAGGAGATTGAAGATTGACATCTTTGTTAACATGCCGCCTAGAAGAATGAACCCTAGTTGGCTAGAGAAAATGATGGAGGAATTCAGAAATGAAATAAGGATAGAAATCCAAAATGCTTTGGTTGGCATTAGGAGGAATCCTAAAATTGAAGATGAATATGAGGGGGCTGCTAAAGATCTCGAGTCTACCAAAGTTGAGGTCCCTACAAAAGAAGAAAGATTGTTGAGAGCTATGACATAAATGGGTAAGAGGCATAGAATAAATGTTTCTTATTTTTCTAGTTCATTGCATCTAGAGGAATTGATAGATTGGATTAATGAGCTAGAAGATGACTTTGAACTTGAAAATATTAAGGATCTACAGAGAGGTAGGTTAGCACAGACTAAGTTTAAGGGTCATGTTGGCTTATGGTGAAAGGAATTGTAGAAAGATGGAGAGGATAAATGTAAAACTAAGATCACCAAATGGAGAGTAATGGTTTCTAGGCTTAAGGCTAAGTTCATACTGAAAGATTGTGACCTAGAATTTTTCAAGAAGTTGGAGAATCTAAAGCAGAAAGACTTGACTGTGAAGGAGTATACTCAGGATATCTAAAATATGACAATTAGATCTAGGCACAAAGAGTCATCTAAGGAAAAGATGGCTAGATATGTCAATGGATTGAGGCTTAATATTCAGGATGAGTTAAGTATGTCAAGGATTAGTAAAATTGAAGATTCTTATCCGTATGATCTAAAGACAAAAGATAAGTTAACAAGAAGACAAGTCACCCCTAGGGTTAGTGATAAACCTATGAATTATAAGGGTAGGGATAAATTGATGATTAAAGAAGAACCCGATCAGAAGATTCAAGTCAATAGTAGAGGCAACAATGGTTTCAAAGGAACTTGTTTCAAAATGTGGAAACATTGGACATAGAGCTTTCTAATGTCCAAGTAGTTCTAGCAAGGACAAACATAACTTGGTGGCACATGAAGAACATTTGAATGAAGAACCTATTGAGAAGGAAGATGCACCTGAGATGGGAGAATCTTCGATGTTCAAGAGAGTCATATTTATCACCAAAGAACCAAAGCCTGAGAAGAGAAGGAAATTATTTAAGACAAACTGTAAGTTAGGAGGTAAATGTTGCAAAGTGATTGTGGACAGTGGTAGTACATAAAACCTTGTACCAGAGGAGATGGTAAATAAGTTGGGTTTGAGGATACTTAAACACCCTTATCCCTATGGGATAAGTTGTTTTGAGGATGACCACATGGTTGAGGTGAAAGAGAAATGTTGGGTTAAGTTCAACATTGGTCCATACTATGATGAGGTGTTGTGTGATGTGGTGGATATGGGTTCTTGACATGTCTTGTTAAGGAGAGCTTGGTAGTTTGATATTAGAGCTATTCATGATTATTGAAGGAATGTGTTGTCTATTATAAATGAGGGAAAAATGTTTACTTTAATTCATCTTAAGTAGGAAGGAATGAAAGGTAAGAACTTGAGTGTGATGAGGAGTTACACCTTAGGAGATCAAACTGTTATGCATCACAAGGTGTTGGATTTGTACCAGGTGGCTAAGAAGGTTATTGAGGTTACATATTTTCTTGGAAAATTAATGAATGAAACTAAACTAGTGGGGAATAAGGCAAGAGATAACTAGATGTTGTGGCATGTTACCGAGGAGTTGAATTCAGTTGACCAACAAGATATTGTGTGAAGATATGAGATGTTACCTGATGTTGTAAGTGGATTTGAACTACAAAAAGGGAAGTAGATATTTGTTTCTAATTGTAGCATAAATTGAAGAAGTAAGTCTAAGAATTAGGATAGAGGTTGTGAAAATAGTAAAAGATCTGAATCAAATGAAGGAAAGTACTCTACTAGATTCCAGAATTTGGATAGTAGGTGTAGCCATTTGTAGATTAAGAAGGTTACAGAAAAAGAGGATATGTGGGTTAAGAATGAGCATGGGATTTATGTTCTAAATCCCTCAAGATGTTCATAATTCCTTTATGGAATATCTTTGATTCACCTCGAGTGTCTGATGCAAGAGCATCCTTGGGTCATTCACAATATTGCATCAACCAAAAATATTTTCTTTCAGTTTGTTTGTTTATTATTTTGATTAAGAGGAAAGCTAGATTTGAAAGGTCATGAACCTTTTACAAAAAGAGATAAGAGATATACATTAAGCACCAAGGATAGCAAAAGCCTGTCAAACCAGAAGAGACAGCCAAAAGAAAGACAACCAGAAAGGACCACAAAAGAAGAGCCCAAAAAGGCACAAAAAGGGCTAGCAGCATACACAAGGGACTCAACAAGACCAAAGGACCAAAGAAGGTCACCTAATACTTTTTTGAAGTTCTGTAGCTTCTGAAGCCAAAAGCTCCATATTCTAAGTTGTTTCCTTGAGAGCAATAGCATCCTGATTAGCACGGTTCCTAGAGTCATGGGGCATCGGATCCTTATATTTTTCCATAGTCCCTTATCATGTGTTAAGAAGGGTATTGATATGTCTCACTACCATCTGAAGAGTACTGTAACTCTGGTCACCAAACTTAATGATCGCGGCCTCAAATTGGGAGATTTTAGCCTCAAAATTGAGGACCTTCGTCTGCATTGCTGATAAATCTGCATCACAATTAGAAACTTGAGAATTCATGTCTTCCATCTTGGAATCGTATGAATTTACAATTCCCTCAGCTTTTTTGATGGCCTTAGTCAACTCACTCAAGATATCAGGGAAGGGTTTGTCACCAAAACCCATAGCCTCAAGAATGTCAATTCTAGCTATGAGTATGTCATTAGTCTTCCTCAGGTGAAAAAGCTTCGTAATAACCCAATCAAAGGCCCCCTTAGCCATCACCACGTCGATAGAAAGAGCAACCGAAAAGGGAATCAACTTATCCTTCTTAACAGTGGTGTCGGGAGTGAGCAAAGGGCTTTCCTTAGGAATAGGAAAGGGAACAGGGGAAGAATCCATGAGGGTAGAGGTTCTCCTGATTTATTTCCTTTCTTACCCTTACTATGGTCCCTTTCTAAGAGAAAACATTTTCATCCATAGTATCCTCATCATTGTCCAACAAAGAATCCTCTAGAAAAGACTTTCTTTTGCGGCCTGTAGGGTTCTTGGAGGAGGAAGTCATGCCCTTAATCTGACCTTTACCTTTTTTGTTGAGATTGGAAGTAGTATCTTGAGATGACTCAAAATCAAAATCCAGCTTCATGTCTGAATCCTCCCCATCATCTTCTTCCTCTTCAAAATCATCACCAGAATCTGAAGGAGTAGCTTTAGGAGGCACAAAGGAGTTAGGATCAAAGTGATCATAAATAAGAAGCATAAGGCCCTCATGCATGGAAAGGTTGCCAAGAGGATTTTCCTGAACATCTTTTATGCTATCATTAAGGGAATTCAATAAGTAATAAGGAAAGGAAGTTTTTTCCCCATAAAGAAAGTGGTTCAAGATCACAAAATGATATTCGTAAACCCTAGAGAATCTTCCATCAAGAATAATGTATTGCATAATAGCAAAAAGGACTCTACGCCAAACCTTCTTGATAACGGTTAGAGAATAGTAGGTCTTTTTCTTTCTTTTGACCAGGTGATCCTTCTCATCATCATCCTTGGGGAATTTTTTGATAGCAGCTTCATTGAGACGCCTGTCTCTGTATAACTTTCTCCCTTCCTTAGAGAGGCATGTGACCTCCGCCATGATGTCCTCTGTGATTGTAATGGTCAAGTCCCCAAGAAAAATCTTTCCATTTCTCTATTTTTTGATAGAATAGTTGGTAATCACACATGTCTTTCCCTCAGAGCTTCTCCAGATACATGTCAAGCCCACCTTTCTTGAGAAGACTCCATACTTTTTCCTTGTTTTTCCAACTCTTGCAAGATGTCAATTCAGTTCTCTTCCTGCTCCCACCCATATTAGAGCACAAGCAACCATTCTTAGAAATGGCCTTTAAGATGGAAAATAGCAAAAATATTCCCTTAATCCAATATAAAGCCCATAAAATGACTAAATAGACCCAGAAAGTGTGCCGAAGGAAATGCCAGTAAATGCCCAAGTAGAAATTGACATCATAATCATGATGTGGAAATAAAATCATCAGGCTAGATTTCATCATTAAAATTAGTGATTTGAGCTCCATGGGTACAATCAAATATTAGGAGCATCTTGATATTGTACGGGATGGCTAGTTCACTCCATTCCATAATATCAATGGTGTTAACTTCCTCATTAGCTAATATGCCAACCATCGTATTGATTTCCCAATACCCATGGGAAATATGACACGCTTCAAAATTATTAATAATTACTTTGGCCATAGTGATAGCATTATTAATCATCCATGAGGGGGTACTGACACCTTTAAGGCAATTGATGATGTGACTAGAGTCACCCTCGATCCAGACCTTAGAGAAATTACAATCTTTAGCAATTTTGATTGAATAGTACGCTGCCAAATCTTTGGCCAAATGGTTGGATTGAACACCAACGGAATGAATAGTAGTCCGCTTTAAGGGTCCCTTTATCATCACGAATAACTCCACCACAACCTGATTTTCTAGGGTTACCTTTCAAAGCACCATCGAAATTGATCTTCACCTAGCCTCTAGGCGGAAAACCCCAAACTGCTTCCTCCCTAGGGTTAGAAATATTTCCCCCAGTGTCCTTAATATTCATCCTCCACTAATAGAAAATATCTCTTTCAAAGAGAGATAAAGGCAGAGAGAGGTCCATCTATACATTAATATTTTCTAAAATAGCCCTTCTAATTTTGAAATCCATGATATCTGAATGGAGTTCCGAATCATGAAAGATCATGTTGTTCCTCTCTTTCCAGATACCCCAAAGAGTATGGGGGAGAATAAAATCCTAGAGGATTTTTAAGGACTTCCCACTGAAAGGACAACACCAACTCTTAAAGAGATATGGAAGGCTTCCAGGAAAAATTCCAGCACAACAAAAAAGAAGAGAGGATCTTTGACCGAATAGAGACAGCAAAGGGACAGTGAATGAAAAGGTGATCCACCATTTCTTGATCCTGCTTACAAAGAGAATATCTATTGGTGATATAGAAACCCCTGCGACACAAATTATCAATAGTCAAAAATTTATTTTGAAGGGAGCACCATAGGAATAGATTCACCTTAGGGGTAAGATTCTTGATACATGCACATGCCCAGCAAGGGATTGGATCCACCTTAGGAGACAGCAAGGAGACCACAGAAGAGACAGAAAAAGTGCCTAAGGGATTGTCTTTCCATATAAGAAGATCGGGTTTCTCTTATGAAATAATCACAAATCTCAAAGCATCTTGAATGGGAGAAAAAACCTGACTAAAAGCTTTAAGGTTCACCCACTTACCACCGTGCCAATAATGAGAAACCAGATGACCATAAGACTCCTTGCAAATTTGAACAAAATGAGCAAGGGAAAGAATAGTTTTTAGAGGATAGTTGAGCAACCACGGATCCTCCCAAAAGTTAAGACTTAACCCCATTCCCCACTCTCCAAGAAAGACCTTAGATAAAGAGTTGCTAGTCTCGATCACATGATTCCGTATGCTCGATCCCAAGGGAGGATAAGGATTATCCTTGAAAGAGGAGAGATAATGACAGTTAGTAAGATATTTTTGGTCCCAAATAGAGCTCCATTCACCCCTGTCATGAAAAACCCTCCAAAGTTATTTAGAAAGAATATCATTGTTCATCATTTTTACCCTTTTGAGACCCAGACCACCCCAAGAGTAGGGGTAGAAAACTTTATCCTAGGCAATAAGAGAAAGTCTTTTTTTGTCCTCCACACCAAACCAAAGAAACTTTCTCTGAATCTTCTCAATAACCTCAACATATTTAGAAGGGATTCTAAAAAGGCTTAGGACATAAATAGGGATGCTCTAGAGAGAATATTTTAACATCTGAAGCTTTCCCACCAAGCTTAAGAGGGTGCCCTTCCACCCACCTAGTTTTTTGTTGAATTTATCCACTAGAGAGTTCCAAAAAATCTCAAAAGGTTTCAAAGCCAAGGGAAGACCCAGATAAATAGAGGGGAGGGAGGAAATCTGGCAACTAAGAATGGTAGCAATTCTATTTTGTCTCACCTTTGGAGCATTAATAAAGAAAAGAGAACTCTTGTCCCAATTGATAAGCTGACTTGAAGCAGAGCTATAAAAATTAAGAGCAACTTTAAGAACTTTAGCCTCTTTAATAGTTGAAACACCCATAAGGATAGCATCATCCATAAAATGTTCATGAGCACAAGTGAGGTTAGACAATGAAGGATTGAGGCCTTTCAACTGACCCTCCTAAATCAATCTATTAAGATATCTGCCATGATAACAAAGAGGATAGGTGAAAGGGGGTCACCCTACCTCAATCCTCTAGAAGCTTTGAAAAAGGAAGAGGGGGAACCATTAATCAGAAAGAAGAAAGTCACAGTATAGATAAGTTGAAAAACCATCTTAAGGACCTTGGAGTTGAAACCAAAGGCAGCAAGAACTCTCAAAAGAAAAGACCATTCCACATGATCATAAGCCTTAGAAAGATCAAGTTTCATCAAAAACCCCTATTTTCTAGATGAGGAAAGAGAATAGACATTCTCATGAATAGCCATGACAGAGTCCAGGATCTAACACCCAAGTACAAAACCATTCTGTTGGGGGGAGATAATATCCTGGAGGAGAGACAGAAGATGTAAAGTCAGAACCTTAGAGATTTATTATAGAAGGAATTACAGAGGTTGATAGGTCTGAAAGAGTCCAGCAATGAAGCACCAGCAAATTTAGGGATCAAGGCAAGAAAAGTGTGGTTGGGTAGTTTCTATTATTTATAAGTGTTTGATCTAATTGGCACGTCATCTTATGTGATTTCTATGATATTTTCTTGACATCATGAAGATATTATGTCTATGAACACATCTCAATCTAATGTTTCTAGATAAATATATCTTATGATTAGGTCTGGTCCTATATTGGTTTACTGTTCTTATGGATAGGGTAGTGAGATCTGGCTTGTAGTGAAGATTTATAATTTATGATTTCCTATGGTACATTGTTTGATGTTCTTATGTTCATGGCTGACCTCCTTGTACAATCACACATCATGATATACTTATTTTGGGATGTTCTTATTGATTTAGGTCTGAACCTATATATTTTTAAATCATTTCTTTATCTTGGAGATTGTGATTGGATAAGTTGACTTATGGTTGGTGATCTTGTATATAAGCTAGGTAGTAGTTCTTGTTTTAGGGATGCAAAGGATAGAGTATAGAGAAGATATGTGAAGGATCAAAGGGTTGATTTAGTCTTATTCTAAGGCCACAATCAGGTAGGCCTTGTAGCCTAGTATGTATGAAGGCATATTGTTGGCATCCTCTTGCAAGATTATGATATAACCTGGCAATGAAGAATAACCTACTGCAAGGATTGGTGAGTAATTGGAAAGTGAGAGTTCATAGTTTCTAGGTTACCGGTTGACCTAATTCTTG